>LAPY01000164.1:136990-149673 GCA_000970635.1 Eragrostis tef
ACGCCCCCGCAGCAGCCGAGCCCACCCCACCCCCCTCCCTCCTCTCCCGCGGAGCTCTGCCAATGAAGAAATTGCAAGACCGATGGATCTTGGATGTGGCTTTTTCTCAATGGAACGCTGTCAATGAAGGCACCGAAGCGGTTGAGGATTGTTTTCCCTCAAAATCAGAATCTTTGAGGGCGGAATCCAGGCATGATCGAACAATGCACCATCACTTCAGAGCAGCGTTCTCACAGAGGTCTGATGAAGCCTCTAGGAGTCCTCGAATTTTGTTCGTTGTTAATATGAGGTCAATTTAAGTTGAGACAGCGAACCATGTTGTATTATCTGAAGCTAATACAATGAATAATGTTGGGACGTTCAGTTCAGTTCAGTTCAGTTCTGAATGGAATAATGTTTAATGTATCTACACGTACAAGAGCCAAGTGTACAAATCGAACTGCTTGCTTAGCTGCTGTCATTTTCAGAACTGCTTGTTTAACTGCTGTCATGTTCAGAACTGCTTGCTGGTAGTGATGGAATAGCAGCATTTTTTACACATCACAAAATATATAATAAGTGGCTGTCATGAACTGCATCGCCGCAGTCGTCGATGAACATAACAGCAAGCTTGTGGAGGAGGAACAGAATGATGTAGACTCTTGGCCGGCAGATGTTGGCTCATATTGAGACATGGGGACTGCTGACAAACCTACGGTGGTCAAGGACGGCATGAATGTCGACACAGAAGAGGAAGCCGGCGTCAGTGTGACTATGGCTCCCGATGTTGTAGACATGGGCGTTGACGAGTGCGCGGTGGCCCTATACCCAGGCGTCATCCCGTTAGGAATTGCATTGGCAGCACGGTTCGTCGATCCCTGAGGAAGGCGAATGAGTCCCTGGGGCCGTCTTGGGCGATATGCTCCAACTATCAACGAGTTCATGGCGGCGTGATCACCTTGGCGGGTAGATCGGGATCAGGGAGGACGACGCGCCTATCGGGATCAGGGAGGGATTTCGATCGGGAATTAGGGAGGTAAAACCGAGTAAAAGGATTTTTGTCGGGGGTTTTGTGAAAAAGAGATTAATTGGATTGGGGTATCCCCTGGGCAGTAGATGGAACGCTGGATCTGGATTAGACGATCGGACGAGCTGTTTGCACAGATTGCACCAAATAGGCTAGTAGTTTGCTTTTATTGAAGCCGAATATGCCAAGGATTCAATCAATTGGGACATGGCCATGAATTTATGAAAGCGTGCCGAAATTGTTCCGGGCAAGGTATTGGACCGTGAATTTGACCCAAGCTGAAAAGCACGGACAACATAGCCTGATAATGATAGCCTATTCCAGTTCCGGAAACAGTGAACCGCTCAAGAAAGATCTCCCAGTTCGATGGCCGAGGAACCCGAGGCAAGAGCACGATCCTATCCAGCATAATTGGCCTTTGCTAAAGATTGCACGTCCGTGGCCGTGGTCGATTCGCTTTCATAGCTTTGAAGCTTTCGCAAAGAAAGCATAGTGAATAAATCAAAGCACGGACGGATGCCATCACAGCAACCACCTGTATGCATAACCGAAGGCTAGCATCCATCATCAACAACATATCCAAAGCAATGAAACGAGATAGATTCTTCGTCACACAATTCACAAAGCCAAAGGGCATTATTTCGTAAGTAGTTTACAATGATAATATCCGGCTCTGTACAAGTATCAAACCAAGCATGTAGATATAATTTAAGAAGTGCATAAAGACGAGATCCTGAAAAGGCAGACAGAAGTAACCTTCAGTACAGTACACTGATTTGGGGTTGTGCCCACCATGGGAGGCTGCTCACAGCAAAGGTGGAGTTCCAAGTCACAATTGACAAAAGGAAGCCAGACAGCATGATGAACCATCCAAAGCTTCGCTGCAGGATCTAACCACAGGGCAGGGATGGCCCTCAATGCGGCAAGACCATACCAGAAATCAAGAATCAGAATCCCACAAACAGAGTCTTTTGAGGCCTGCTGAAAGAAGCAAAAGCTGATGCTTCCTTCTCTTCCACACCCAGGAAAAGCCAAACCGTTATCAATGATGACAGTGCCCTTAATTAAGTCCGTAATTATGTACATGCAGCGTAAATCCTCAGGATTTTATTTATGTGGCACTTAACTGCCATATCGCAGGCCACTTTTATGTATCCAAACTATCCAAGCTCTCCACGCCGAGTTTCTTCGCCTCCATCTTCAGGAATTTCAAGTATCTAACAGCTTCCTCCAGAACAGCAGGAGTATCCAGTTGGTCTCCATCAGGGATTATTCCTCTAAGAACAGTGACCATCTTCTTGATCTTCTCATGAGTGATATTTTCCACGGGTCCATGGCAAACTGAACTATTCCCAGAGAAATGCCTCATCTTCTCAAATCTGGACGGTGAAGATGAATCGGAGGGACCATTGTCCAAGGGGTCAGGAGTACGCCCGGTACTCACGACATCATCGTCATCGCTTTCTTCAACAGAGCTCAGCAGTGCATCTATTTCTTCTGAATCTTCCTTGAAAGATGACGACTCTTCTTCCAGGTTGCCATTTTCTTGACTAGCACTTATGCAAACTACATCACCATGGTACGGGAAGACATCGATGTTTGTGGGGGTTAGCTTGTTCACCAAGGCAGGATGATACATTATGCGTCCTTTGTTGTCAGTGTGATCAAAGATGATGAAGTTTCTGGGGCATACCTTTGAAGGCTGGAACTCAAATACCCCAAGTGGGCTTTGGATTTGAGAGCTTGTCATGCCTGCAGGGATACCTAAGGTAGGTGAAGTAGGAACCCTGTAGTTGCATTGGCCACCCAAAGAGCCATTTGCCATACAGCCATCAGCCTCATGTCCATAAACAGAGGAGGGGTTTCCAGTGAAAGCAGTCGGATTCCTCTGCATGGGTTGATGGTTGATAATGGACAGTAATGCAGTTATGGATGGAAATCAACTGATTTGGTGCTGTAACTGCGCTGCCCAAAACAAGCGGAACTCTAAAGTGTGCTTCGGTCTGCAACAACAGAGACTATATGTCCTACCACAAGGCAGCCATCATCACGACTGCACTGATTTGTTGTTGCAACTTTCTATCAAAGTAGAAGCTAAAAATAGCAGACTGCAAAAGTTGCAGACTGAAAAACTAAGTGCAGGTCCTGTGATTAAACTACGTGACAGGCTTAAGCAATTGACGGAAGTACTCAGCCTGCAATTTAAACAAGTTGTTAGAATAGGAACAAATTGCACAGAAGCAAAGATGTCAAACAGCCAAGGTAATTGGCCACATGACAAAATCCCTTTGGCCCTGAGTGGTCAAAAAAATTATACCCAGAAGCCAATTAATTTAACTATATCATTTCTATGTTGATGGATGATTCCGTTATGGAGCAAATCAAATTATTATGGACTTAGCATTGAAATCATGTTAGAACAATTATTAATTTGTACTTTATTTTATGAAACAGTAATATTTAAAACCATAGATAAGCTCACCTGGCACTCTTCAATCAACTGGTAACAAGCAAAGATCCTAACATTCATTACTATTCTTCCCACTTCCTTCACAACACGGAATCTCTTGAGCTCAATCTTAACATACATTCTCAATCTGTTTCACCCTTATGTTGCCAAGAATAGAGACCACTAAAGGAAAAAAGAGTCTTCTGTAAATGCAGCCTCCTTACCTGCAGTGCATGCCAGACATTTCAGAGAGCATTCTACATTAGGGAAAATTCAGACGATGAACATATGAAGGGCACTGGGGAGAGCGAGGGACATACACAATCACACGGAATAATACAACATGGCGAACAGACTTTCGGCTGCTGTGGTTCGACGAGTACAGGGGCGTCCACGGCATATTGTTGGTCAGTGCTCCACCGCTGTTATATTCCTTGTGATTTCGTGAATCTGTTTTTAGCATCGAAATTAGGAACACCGCGCCATACACACGTGGATCTTTTCGGGGTAAAACAAATTAAATGAACAGCCCCCTCGCAAAAAAAAAAAGAACAGTACATCGTGTTTCAGCATAGAGTAGGATTGAACATATATCATTGATCGATCGAAGTTCACAAAACTGAAACAAAGCTTGTACTACTGTATTATCCCATCATGAAAGCAATCATGTTTGCTGCGTAAGCTGATACTGATCATGGATAGTTCAAGTCTATTCTATTACGGCGAGGCCCCGATCTAAAACCGAAAGAGAAAAAATGGAAAAACGGTAACTGCTTATAAGAAAACCATGTATCAGGGTCAGAGAATTACAAATCGCGAGCGACGAGGCGATCTGCTGCTAGGCGACCCTTGAGGAAGAAACGCCCAGCGTCTTCACTGTGGCTATCAAAATCGGATCTCGGAGGCGACCAGGAGGAGAGGCGTTCGTGCTGCAGCACCAAGAAAGGAGAGAGCAGATTCGGGGGTGCAGGAAAATGCAGAGGTGCACGCGCAGCACTCAGCTCAGGGCGACGAGAGGTCGGCGCTGACTGCTGAGGCGAATCGGGCTAGTGCTCTGCTGCTTTGTTTGCGGCTGGATGCATCCAACATGGGCTATATGCCTATGGTACAGGTGGATGTTTACCTTTTCTATTTTTTCTCCCTCCCCTTTCTCTCACAACTGTTGCTTTGATTTTCCTCGAAAAAAAAACATGTTGCTTTGATCTAAAAAAAAACTGTAATTGCCTTTTGTAATTTTGCCCTGTTTCAGTGTTCGTGGCTGTAACCCTGTTTCTTTTTTTACATGTGAACATTAAAGACACGCAGTTGCGCAGCATGTTGTGATGGTCAAACTCTTTTTCTTAATATAATGATACACACTTCTCTTGCGTATTTCTGAAAAAAAAAGACACAGAAAAAATCTATATGTTCTTTCATACTGTATAGACTCGGAATGGAATATACTCGTATGATCTTTTGACTTTATTTAGCTTATTTTCACTCCAATAGATATTTTTACTCCTTTTCATATTTTTATTTCTTAACATCAATTAGGCTAAACTCCTTGTTCGTTCACTACAACAAAACTTTCTAGATATGATAATTTTCTAAAACATTGACTAAGAATATCTCTAGAAATAATTTTTTTAAAATAATCGATAAAATATATATTATGATAATTAGTTCACGGTGAATCTAATATCGAGAGTCAAGTTAAACATATATGACCTTGGACAAACCTAGGAAAGCCATATATTTGTGGATAGAAGGAGTAATTAGCATAAAGAAATAAATCATAGGGAGTAAGAGAATACTATTATATTCTATATGTTGCTAGTTTCCATGGCAGTACCAAACAATTGGATGTCGCGCATTGCTTACATAACGGGAAAAAGAGGCGAATTATGATTCTAAAAGAATGTGAGGATTTAATTATATCAGGATGGAGAAATAAGAGGCTTAGGCCCTCTTTTGTTTACGGTCCCTACGGTGAACAATGAATTTGTTCACCACATCTTACGCAAAGTGTGAAAAAACAAGTTATGATAAGTAGAGTTAATGGTCAAAAAAACTATAACAACATACCAAAAATATGCTACAAAAAGTCTGTCAAAAGTGTGGCAAAGTAGGAAAAGAAGCAGACAGATATTTTAACTTCAAAATTATTGTGCTTCTCCTAGTCCCTATGCGAACTCTCATTTTCATTTATCGAAATTGGGCTTAAGATTTAGGAATGCAATATGACATCTGGAAGGTAGTGGCGATGTTGTCTGTTATCACTTGCCGCGTTTTTTAGGCGGTGGCGGGGACATGAGTACCTTGATGGGAGGAGAAAAGCAGGCAAGTGAATCAAACAAAAACGATCATATAGGAAATTGTTTGTGGATTCACATTTCACTATATTTTAACACGTTAAGAGAGAGAGAGAGAGAGAGAGAGAGAGAGAGAGAGAGAGAGAGAGAGAGAGAGAGAGAGAGAGAGAGAGAGAGAGAGAGAGAGAGAGAGAGAGAGAGAGAGAGAGAGAGAGAGAGAGAGAGAGAGAGAGAGAGAGAGAGAGAGAGAGAGAGAGAGAGAGAGAGAGAGAGAGAGAGAGAGAGAGAGAGAGAGAGAGAGAGAGAGAGAGAGAGAGAGAGAGAGAGAGAGAGAGAGAGAGAGAGAGAGAGAGAGAGAGAGAGAGAGAGAGAGAGAGAGAGAGAGAGAGAGAGAGAGAGAGAGAGAGAGAGAGAGAGAGATGTCTTTGGAGAATGTCAAATATTTTCTCAATTTGGTGATCGACCTCCAAAACCAGGGGATCCTACATTAACACTCGCACGCATTGACGCGACTTCTTCCAAAGTTCGTAAAAGGGGCACCCATCAGTTACATCGTCTAGTGCAGGACCTTTTGCTAATGGGGGGTGATCAATAAGAATGCATGCGCGGCTAATGGCACTCGGTTGTTTCCGGGGGGCAGGCGTTTCCTTCCGGAGAGCGACATGGCACCTAACTTTATTTCCTCTCGCGATCCTGTGTTGACTCCTCTTCTCCTTCGCCGGCCGGGGGCCGGAAACGTCGTTGCGCAGTGCGTCGGCACCACGCGCGCGTCTCTTTCGTCGGACGGCACGGGCGCGCAAGGCAACGGGGAAACTGCAGTGTGACACCGTCCGGGTTGCTGTCAGCAGCAGTAAGCGCCGAATGGACCAGTAGAAAATTCACACATCTTGGTCAGGTGATTGAGTTGGTGACAGCGTGACACACATGAGAGTCCAGAGGCGTCCACGGATTGCTCGAAGCTCGGTTATCTGAGTATATCACTGACCGGGACTCTGGTGCTTTGGGCGGCCTCTGCCTGGGCATGAAACGAGATGGATTGCCTGGATTGGTCAGTATGGCTGTATATGTCTGCTAGTATGTGTATCTGTTTCATCGCTTGGCAAACAAAGGGCGGACTACAGGTACAGCCGTCGGCATGAAAAGAACAAGAGGAACGATTTGATATCTGGGCCGAGAGAAGGAACCGTTTAGTGAAGCCAGTTCAGGCCTCATGCTTGGGCCATGTCGGCCTACTGAGCAGCCCACAGTTGTTTGGACTTTTTTTTCTTCGAAACACAGACACAGAGTACTCACCTTCGAGAATCTAAGAACACGTGACACCCAACCCCTCATTAGCAGCAACGAGAGAGACTAGGCCAGCTAATTTTGAGATTTACAAAGTCAACATAAACACCTCCCATTGCTAAAAAAAACATAAATAACTCACTGTTGACGGGAACGTTGTCTATCATCGAAAGAATAGTTAGCTGTAAATGCAACGACTTGTTTCCACCATCAGAAACCAAAAGTTTGGGCTTTCGGCTCGTGCACCAGGCTGCCGCAACATCTCGCACGCCCCCCTTGCCTTCCCGTTCATGGATGGTCTCAACGTTGCCCGCAGTAGCAGATCTAGGATTTTAACTCAGGGTATTCCGAGCTTATATTATCTTGGTTCAGCTATGCTTTGATAAAAGAAAAGGAGCAAAAATGACTGGAAATGACTCTACTTTGATCGGTTGGATGATGGAAGAGAATGACTCAGTAACTTAGTCATTCACTGACGATGGCATTTTGAACGCAAAAGGCTATGGTACATATGTTACGGAGAGACAAGTGCAGTCAGATTTCAATTTAATCGACGTAGCATGTAGGAGCAAATGTAGTGATAAGGGGAAAAGTGCTGGTAATTTACAGTGGAAACGTCGGTCACTCGAGATAGCGTGACGCCCTCAATCGTGTGTCCGCGAAATGTCAACAGACGCCAAATATACTACACTCAAGACTGAGCATGACCAAATTTACAGGGTATGCCGTGGCCCACCCAGCATACCCTGTAGATACGCCCCTGGTCGCGCGTGCATCCTGCGAGGGATTTGCGATGCTCTGTCCCTTGATGGCACTCTTGGTACTCATCCTTTATGTCGGGCGGCTTTGCTTCACGATATTCGAGCGCAGTCGATGCACAAGATGGCGGATAAAGATGAGTTGTTAGATACAATTTTGATCAAACCAGAAATGCTTATATTTCTAGACAGAAATAGTAGAAATCTTGATACACACCGTTCATGCCGTCACGTCATCGAGATTTACTTAAACCTTAAAATTAGATTCGGCAATGCCACCACCCACTAACTGAGATCCGTTGTTTGTCAGCATGCATTAACTTTTATTGGTCTGTTAATAATTAATCATCAGTATCATTAGAACTAGTAGTGCTTGCTGATTGTTCCTCTCTGCGCAACAAACTATGGCTCCCAAGAGGTCCAAGAGCACTTGAGAAACATGCATAAGACCTCTCACTGAGCATCCAGATGGGGAATGACTGACGTCCTCAAACACTGCACTGTTTTATCCATTCTTGCCACCACGTATAATCAAGTTTCCCTTCTTTAGATTACCGGCCGCCGGCGCAGGAGAAGTTCGACGCTTCCGTTGCCGAGCATCCAACCTTGTCCGGCGTCTGCACCGCAAGCCGTCAGCCTGCAACCAGCGCGGCCGGCTGCCTGTTGATTGAGCGCTGCGTTCACGTGAACCTTCTGCCTGTTGTTGCTTTCTACTAACTCACAAATCACTCGCTACCTGCCGAATACTAGGAGTTTTTTTTCCCCGTTTACTCGTACTCTCTCCCCGTACTTTAAACATGAAAACATTTTCCTAACGTTCACGCTTAAAATATGAGGAGAGTAGCAATAAATCCTTGATTACCATCACAAAGCTGTCCTCTACATCACTTCCAGCTTAGCCAATAAATATTTGCTTCGCCATTTCTGATCCAGGACCGGACAAGCTAGCGAGAGCGAGCGATGGGCGCCGGCGCGGCGGCGCTACTGCTCCGGGAGGCCTCGCCCTGGAGCGTGCTCGGCGGGGCGGCGGCCGCGCTGCTCCTGTGGTGCGCGGTGCAGGTGCTGGAGTGGGCCTGGTGGGCGCCGCGGCGCGTAGACCGGGCCCTGAGGGCGCAGGGCCTGAGCGGCACCCGGTACCGCTTCCTCTGGGGCGACATCAAGGAGGACAAGCGCGTCACGGCGGCGGCCCTGGCCCGGCCCGTGCCCTTGGACCGGCCCCACGACGTCTTCCCCCGCGCCGCGCCTGCACTCCACCGCGCCCTCGAGCAGCACGGTACGTGCAATTCAGTTCGTTCCCCACGGTAACAGCCGTCCATCTACGTTTGGATTCTCATCTCCGGCACAAAATATTGTCCCAGGTAAACTCTCGTTCACATGGTTCGGGCCGAGCCCGAGAGTTACCATCACTGACCCTGACCAGGTCCGGGACGTTCTGTCGAATAAATCTGGTGACTTCGTGAAAACGAGTCTGGCAACTCGCCTCTCCAGGGTGTTGATTGGGGGGCTAGCCGTCCTTGATGGTGAAAAATGGTTCAAACATAGGAAGATTATGAATCCAGCCTTCCATGCAGAGAAGCTAAAGGTATCGATACTCTTTAATACAAAGACACTGTTCGTTTCTATTAAAGATGCAAAAATTTGATTGAGCTATGAATTTTGTTCATTTCCTGCAAGCCATGAACTTAGTACATACTACTTAGTTAACTGTGTAAGAAATCATCTAAAAAAAACTGTGAGAAATGGATTCATTTAGCATGACAATCACATGCTCTAGCCAGGACAAACTGACGGATATTTTCCTGTAAATAATAAACATAACTTGTCAAGATGAGATAGGTCTGAACATCTGTTTGGTTGCATTAGGGTCTTGTAATTTCGTCCTGCTCTGATGACATTCTCTTTCGAAATATATGGTTCAGGAAATGTTGCCAGCATTCTCTGCATCTTGCAGCGAACTGATTGACAGATGGGAGAGTTTGGTTGCTGCTTCTGTTGAACCAGCCGAGCTGGACGTTTGGCCTGAGTTTCAGAACTTATCAGGAGATGTTATTTCAAGAGCTATCTTTGGTGTCAGCTACGAAGAAGGCCGAAGAATCTTCCTACTTCAGGCCGAACAAACGGAACGCCTTGTTCGATCATTCAGGACAAATTACATCCCAGGCTTCTCGTACGACTCCATTCTAAAGAATAATGCTTGTTACGTGCCGCTTCTCTTATTGATTTCTTGTCTAATGAAAGCTCATACTAGCCTTACTCTTCAGGTTGTTGCCAACAGAAAACAATAGAATGATGAAGGCAAACGATAAGGAGGTCAAGAAGATCCTAAGGGGCATAATAGAAAAGAAAGAAAAGGCCATTAACAACGGTGAAGCTACCCAAGACGACCTGCTTGCGATGCTATTAGAGTCAAACATGAATTACAGCGACTCGGACGGCAAATCCAGCAACGGGATTACCGTGGAAGAGGTGATTGACGAGTGCAAGCTGTTCTACTTTGTAGGGATGGAGACCACCGCTGTATTGCTCACATGGACAGTGGTCTTACTAAGCATGCACCCGGAATGGCAAGATCGTGCCAGGGAGGAAGTTCTCCAAGTCTTTGGGCAGAACACACCAGATTTCAGTGGCATTAACCGGCTAAAAACAGTGAGTGACAATCAGCACCACACATGGGACTTCTTTTTGTTGAGATTCCGGATGATAGGCATCTGCGCGGCTGACCTGATTACATGACCATTCCGCTGTGGCTTTCTTATATTTTGTGACAGGTGACCATGGTGCTGTACGAGGTTCTACGTCTCTACCCTCCGGTGGTGGCCATGAACCGCCGAACACACAGGCGCACAGAGCTTGGAGGCGTCACTTATCCGCCGGGCGTCATGCTTGTGTTGCCCGTCATGTTCATCCACCGCGACCCTGCCCTCTGGGGAGACGAAGCCGGCGAGTTCAACCCGGGGAGGTTTGCCGAGGGCGTGTCCAAGGCGTGCAAGGACCCCGGCGCCTTCGTCCCGTTCAGCTGGGGACCGCGCGTCTGCATCGGCCAGAACTTCGCGCTGGTGGAGGCCAAGATGGCCGTCTGCATGATGCTGCAGAGATTCGCATTCGAGCTCTCGCCGGCGTACGTGCACGCGCCCTACACCGTCCTGACCCTGCACCCGCAACACGGTGTTCCGGTCAGGCTGCGCAGGCTATGATCAGCGATGGTCATACATGTAGCCCCAGCACCAAGGGACATGCCCAGAACGGCAGCAGGAATGTTCCATCAATTGAAGAAAACACCATTAGCAATTTCTCAAGAGCATAGACACACCATCTAATGAGGCTCTGTATGTGTTTTTTTGGTCGCGTCTGTAGAACGCTCTGGGGTTTCCATGCTTCTTTTTATTTTTTTTCTTCCATACTCTGGTTCTACAAATAGAATTGATCTTAAAGCATACCCGTTTTTCCATGGTTGTTAACACTCAAAAGTGATGGCTCTGATTTGCAAACAGATTTCTATTCCATTCTAGTTGATCTAGATTTAGGTGTTAACCCTCGCAAAAAAGAAAGAAGATTTAGGTGTCAAGTAGAACTGACAAATCTTTTTATCACACAATTCTAGGTTAAAATTTCACAAAAGTATGACTGTAATCCATATAAAATCACATATATAGATCAGATGGTGAGAAATAAAACATGTTTAGAATTTGTTAAGAATCTGACAAAAAGCATAGATATAGACAAGGTGGTGAGAAATATGCATACGAAATTTCAAATGCAAACTGAATTTTATTTGGAAGATACAAAAAAGGGAAATCATGAGGAGAAGTGACAAAAAATACTGCATGACCACTATTTTGTCTTATCCTTCCCTCTTCCTTCATATTGTTATTTTTCTCTCTCTCGAATCAATATGAGTTTGTACTTGAAATTTTGTCTGCGTGTTTATCACCATCTCATCATCTGTGATTTTCTTTTGGAATTTTAAAACCTCTAAATATATAATTTTAGCAGGATTTCGTGATTCCTAGAAATACCTGGTTCGATCGTGCTTAATATTTTTCGCAAGAAGACAGATGATTTATCACATAAAGTCTATCTCGTGATCGGTCGGACTTATGCTTCGGCCCAGTTTGTCCTAACCCAGACAAACATACACACTGTTTTTATTCAGATAAAACATCGAATTCTAAACTACTACCAAATCACTGCACCTATACTTGTCGCAGCACCGTGGTCAGAGCTTCCTCATCTTGATCTGAGCGCCGTGCTCAGGGTGCAGGGTTATCACGGTGTACGGAGCGTGAGTGTAGGACGGCGAGAGCTCAAAAGAGAAACTCTGCAGGATTGTGCAGAGCGCCATCTTCGCTTCTAGCAAGGCAAAGTTCTGGCCGATGCAGATCCGCGGACCCCATCCGAATGGGAAGAAGGCTGCCTGATGCTTGGTCGCTTTGGAGATGCCCGCGGCAAACCTCTCTGGATTGAACTCGTTTGCGTCTTTCCCCCAGATGTCAGGGTCGTGGTGAATTGAGAGAAGTGGCAGCAGAAGGTTCACTCCAGCAGGATACTTGATGCCACCGAGCTCCATTTCCTTGTACGTTCGTCTGGTTAGGAAGATGACTGGCGGGTACAGCCTAAGGACCTCGTACAGAATCATTGTCACCTGCGGAAACAAATTAGGTTGTTAAGACCGTCACTCCAATTTTATGATACATAAAACATTTGTTTTCCCTCCAATTAAGTCCCTCTTTGACACAAGTATAGTTGCATTTCTCCTGTACAAACATACAATGCCTGAAGCCCTCTATAGATGCAATTTACAAAACCAGGGCAGGATGCATATAGTATGATTGCTTCAACATTGAAGTCTTTCCAACATTCTTCTACCGTTCAGTATTATATTCAGCAACTCAGCC
>LAPY01000164.1:181895-194649 GCA_000970635.1 Eragrostis tef
GGCTGCCGGTCAAGGACCGAAGACACACCACCACACATCTCGCCTATTTGGCAATACAAGAACACACTGGACGTAGGGTTATTATTCTTCGGGAGGCCCGAACAAGTATAAATCGTGTGTCTCTCTTGATTGATCTTTGTATAAGCAAAGCGCTCTACCGAACCAAATATCTGCCGAATACCTCGTTCAATCGGGTGACGACAGTATTGATAAGTACTCACCGTTTTGAGGCGACTCAGGCCATCGTATCCCGGTTTGTTTTTTCCGATCAGGCCTAGGACTTCCTCCCTTGCACGGTCCTGCCACTCCGGGTGCATACTTAGTACCACCATTGTCCAAGTGAGCAGCACTGATGTTGTCTCCATTCCTGCAAAGTAGAATAACTTGCACTCCTCGATGACATTTTCAATTGTCATCCCTGTGCTGGATTGGCCATTCTCGTCAGTATGTCTCATGTTTGAGTCCAACAATAGACCCAATAAGTCGTCTTTGGTGCTGTCGCCTTCCTTCATAACCTCAATTCTTTTCCCAATCATCCCTCGTAAAATGGAGTTGATCTCCTTGTTGATCTGGTGCATCCTTCGGTTGTTCTTGGTCGGCAAGGACCTGAAAATATAGCATAACAAAATTCACTACATACGAAGACTACTAACGGATATATAGTAAGAAAAATTCATGCCGTAGTATACAAGAAAATATTTGATGTTGCAGAAGAGGTACGTTGAATTTGTAAGGACAGACGACTTGTACATATCGAAACTTACATGTATCCCGGAATGCCGAACTTCTGAATGATGGACATGAGGCGCTCAATTTGCTCCCCCTGCAGCTCGAAAATTCTTCTCCCTTCATGGTAGCTGCTGCCGAACGCGGTGCGAGAAATGACATCACCGGTGAGGGTCTGGAGCTCCGGCCCAACATCCAGCTCGAACGAGCCGTCAGAACCAATGGACTGCGTCCATCTGGTGACAAGCTCTTCGCAGCACACAGAAAATGCCGGGAGCATGAGCTGCAGAGTAGTATGCTCCATGGGTCAATGACAAAACGTTACAGAAGATTCAAAGAGAATAATTTACACCCACATGGAAACTCAAACGTCGCAGGTTATTTTTTATTGTGGAATAAAAATAAGATGCAGGTAACTGTATAATTGAAACATCTGTCGGGGCAAGCCCCTCCAGTTTTCTCAAAAGAAAAAGGAAACTGTATAATTGGAACTATTTTGCATACCTTGAGCTTCTCCAGATGGAATGCGGGGTTGAGGATTCTCCTGTGCTTGACCCATTTCTCGCCCTCGTGGCTCGCTACGCCTTCTGCGAACAGCTTCGACAACGCCCGGAACTGGGGCTTCTCGAAGTGCCCGAACTTATTGGAGAGCACGTCTCTGGCCACGTCCGGGTCCGTAATGGTCACCCTGGGGATCGGGCCGAACCAAGAGAAGTACACCTTGCCGTGCTCTCGGATGGAGTTGTGGACGAACGGCGCGACATGGGACGCTATGTCGTGGCATCGTAGCGGCAAGGGCTTAGACCCCGCCTCCTTGTTCATCCGGACGTATTCCTTGAGGTCGCCGGTGAGGAAGCGATACGACGTGCCGCGGAGGCCCTGCGCACGCAGCGCCCGCTCGAGACGCCGAGGCTTCCACCACAGCTGCTCGAGCAGACGGCCGGCCTGCCACAGTAACAGAACGCCCAGGAGGCCGTAGACCAGGAAGGTCCATGGACTTGAGACGACTGCACCCTTCAACACTCCAAGAAGCATTTTGCTCTGCTCTCAGGAGAAGCTAGAGAAGACAGAGCGACTGAGTAGTGGACTAGTAGTACTGAACGTTATCCTGAACTTGGAACTCCTGATGCTGATGGGTACGGTATTTGGCGTTCCGATGATCCTCTTATATAGATGTTTCGGTCGTCATGCTGATCTTTTGTGGCCACTTCTTTACGGTTATTGTGTTCAATAAAGGGCGCGTTCGTTTCCTCCATTTAGATGCCTCTAAATTTTAGCACTAAAGAGAATCTTATTATTTAAGAGTACTAAATAAAGTCTAATGACAAAACCTTTTTACAGATGGGTACATCTCTGCGAGACGAATCTAATGAGCCTAATTAATTTATGTTTTGCTACAGTAATGCTACAGTAACCATCGTCTAATTACGGCTTAACTACCTTCATTAGATTCGTCTCGCGATTTAGACCGGGGTTCTGCAGTCACTACAAGAGATCTGGCCTTCTGTGACGCTTGAAAAACTGGATTTTATGTCAGGATGAACAATCTGTGACGCTCCTGCGACGAAACTGCATTCGTCGCAGATTGAACGTTTAGGATTATGTTCTGCGACGAATGCATCTTTTTTCGTCGTAAATCTTTACGACGTTTATTTTGTTGAAGCGTCATAAAATACAATATGGCCCAAGAAAAACCCATGAACTAACCATCCTTTTCTGGGCCAAACCCAATCTGTTATGGGCCCTATTTTTACAAATTTTAGCCTTTTTAACATAATAGCATTATTCATTTCCGGGGCAGGGCCTGATCCAGGCCTGTCATATTTTCATATGGGTTTGGTCTGACATTTTATTTTTTTTTCCTGTGGGCCTGATCGAATGCAAACCATTTTTATCATGGCTAGGCCTACTTACACGAAAGCACACGAGAACAGATCGTACAAAATACAGCCAAGCTCCAGACTCATTTACACATAAGCTCATTAAAAATACAAGACAGCTCGTTCAAAATACAATACAGCTCGTTCAAAATATTAGGAATACAAGAAGCATTAGACCTTATGCTCTGCACACTAACATGAAAGAATAAATCATCCACAACACACATAGTCTCCAAGTTGCAAGAAGTGATGAATCCAAAACAACTCAAACCATGCTTGCTCAGTTGCTCTTGTAGTCCAATCCCCATAAAAAGCTCCTGTCTTCTGAAACCATGTGAACGAAGAGATGTCAGCAAAAGAACGAAGTTTTTTCTCTGAACGGTGTGAACATGTTAATACTAGACAGTAGGCAACCTGGAGACCGAACTTTGAACATACTAGCCGCAATTTCATTAATCTAGCACACAATCAGCCTAGACTGACTAATACATATAAAATTAAAAAATATGATAGCAAGCAAATCTAGTGGATATGAATTGCAATAACCTACCTATGAATATATAGGCAGACTAACACAGCAAGAGTGAATCCTAATTGAGATTCAATTGATTTACAAAGGTCACAATTTTTACTCTGAGACTTGCACAACAATATAAAGGTTTAGTTATCACAAAGCTCACAACCTGGACGAATCCTAATTGAGAAACCTTACTGGACTAACTAAAATTGATCCTATAGAGCTCTCTAACTACACAAATAACCCAAATAAGCACTTTGCACTAAACAAATTTCAGCATGACTGATTACTCCAGACATACTAATCAATTAAGCACTCCAATAGAGCACAGGCCACATGTATTCTTGTATGTATCAATCACAGAACTAGAAGTATGTACAGTAGCACAAAATCAGTACAGCACAGGCATGACAGTATGACATAATCAGTAAACAAAGCACCTGCTAGCGGCCATCACACAGCATTGTAGCTAAGATACACTGGAAGCACAGAGACAAGCCATATACACTGCCATGTTACTACAGGAATCATGTGCCTACAAGAACAAAATGCAAGAGCAGGGCAAGTACACTGGAAGATAATTTTAATTTAACACGAAGTAATCAACCATGAATTAAAGCAGCAGGCAAACAGAGACTGAATAAATCAGCAATATACGAATAAATCAGCAAGGAAACAGCGCTGGTCACTAGCAGTAGCAGAACATATAATCAAACCTGCATATTCTTAGTTGCTGGAGCCAAGAAACAGGTCATGTCATCATCTTCTTCGTATCTGAAAAGAAAACGCTAAAGCCATGACCAGCCTGACCACATAACGGAATAATCCAAAATTTCTTAGTCCCTACAACGAACTAGATCCTGCCGCTCATCCTCAGAGCACTCCAGAACCTCGAAAGGTCAAAATAAAAGATCTGCTGCAGATACAGGAAACCGTGGAACAAAAAAAATGACAACGGCACTCCAGTTCAGCAACGCGGGATCCCGCAAGAAATCGCTTGACGAAGAGGATGTCTTGGCGGAGTAGCCGCCGGAGCCGGGCTTGACGAAGAGGATGATGCCGCCCCGGATCTGCTGCGTGGTGCCGTCTGCCGGGTGCTACTGTCACTCGTCCGCCGCGCTACCCCGCGTTCATGGCACTAGGAGTAGGCGCGGTTAGACCGAAAATCGATAACCGAAGTTAACCAAACCGAAATACCTTATTTTTTTCTAATTACGGTTAACCGTGATTAATTCGGTTGATGAATCTGTAAAATTCGGTTAACCGTTGTTAATTCGGTTTTTAAGGTGTTGTTAACCGAACAGGCCGAATTAACCGATTTATCAGTCCAGGCCGGAAGTGTCCGGCTGCCTCGCAGCCCATACAAAGAAGGCCCAATAGCCTCAGTCCCTATAACAGCCGGCCCATACATAAAATTCCAAAGAAAACCTAGCCTGCTCCATTCCCAGGCTCCACACTCCCGAGCCGCAAAGCACACACGCAAGGCCGGCGGCGCTGCACGCAGCGCAGGGACAAGCGAGGCTGCGAGGCTGGCGAGCTGCGACGCGACGAGCGAGGGGAAGGCGGCCTGCAGCGCGACGCGAGCGGGGACGTCTCCCTGCAGCGCGACGCGCGTGAGGACGTCAGCCTGCGAGCTGCGCGCGAGCGGGGACGTCGCCATAGCTGCGCGAGCTGCCGGCGTTGGGCGTGGGGAGCAGGCGAGCTGCAGGTGGGGGAAGCCCAGGTGCATGGCGGCGGCCGGAGTTGCTCCAGCGCGACAGGGATTTGATTTGGTCTCGATGATTTGGGGAATTTCGGTTGCTTCGGTTTCTTCGGTTAATTCACCGAATTAACCGCAACCGAACCGCACGCGGTTAATCAAATTTTTGGTACTAAATCGGTTGTCATATCTCATTAACCGAATTTCTCCTTAGCTGAATTAACCGAACCAAAGTTTAACCGGGTTAACCGAATGCCCGGCCCTACTGTGACGGCTCTGCTGCGCGAAATCCGTTAGTTTCCTTTAAAATCGGGTGCGTCCTTGTACAGCCACGAAATGCATGAAGCTCGAGTGGTAAGAGTTTGCGGTGGAAGGGCGCAGGCTGTGGGTTCGACCCTGCATGGATTGTTTTTTTTTTCTTTTCTACAGCCGAAATGCTAGCTGCCAAATTACGACCCTGCCCAGTTGTGATGGGCTTCAGTCGTTTGCAGGCTAGGACTCGTTTCAATAGGAAATGATGAAATATGTGTTTGGACAAAGAAATTAATTTTCAACTTTTTTTTCAATTCTCGGTAGGTGCCATATATCATTTTTTTATTACTTAAACTAAATACTACATAATATATCCACATGTTCCTCTTTATTACTTACACTAAACATTACATGTGGGACCTCCAATAAGTGAAAAAAAGAGTGAAAAAGTTCAAAGTTACGACGATTTATCAGTAGCCAACATTCGTCACAATATAGCTCTGCCTCCGTTTACGACGATTTCTGTTTGGTTTTTATGACGCACATGTAATCTTCGTCGCAAAACTCACTGGACCAGTATGAATCGTCGTAAAACAGACTGCTTAGCGACGTTTCAGTCAATCGTCATGACAGAATCGTCGTAAAAGGCCAGGTTTCTTGTAGTGAGTTAGTTTTGTAATTAAACTTTGTTTAAGACAAAAAAATTTTTGTTTAGACCTCTCTTAATTTGCCCCTCTAAAACGCCGAACGCACCCAAAGTCGTGGGCATTCCTGTTAGCAATAGGGCCAAACCTCCCTCCTAAGGAACTTGATGGGGAAGAAAGTCCAACGGAGATAGTCAAAGGCTAGTCTCATGCTGTGCTGGGACACCCACCATGTGATGGCTGCTTCTTTGATGCTTCCTTTCGTATTCCCTGAAATCGGACAGGAATTTTTGGGACCCACCGAGCGACTTCAGAACGTCACCTCTTTTTGGACAAAAAGTTTGGAGTGAATATCTATTATATTATTATTTGTTCCAGAAAGAAGCTTTCACCACCACGTTCACTTTCAAAAGTTAAAACTTACCGCATTAATCGGCAAAAAAATACATATCACTGTCATCACAAAAACATTTAGTCCAAAACACAGTTACATGTTTTTAAAACAACAATTACCGTTATGAAAGATTTACTATAAAAAGTCCGCCCACATGAATTTAAAATGATCCATTATTGTCATTAAAAAAACCTGAAGTAACTATATAAATTTATAAATTACACACTATTGTGCATGCAGCTTGAAACAACAATGGCGATAGAATAAAATATCAATGAAGGACTGTAAATTAAAATATTTCTATATAACACAAAATAATAGTTTGATTGTTATTACCAACCGCACAAATATATGAGCCAACCCACTAGCTCCTCAAAGATAAGTACTCCCTCAGTCCCTCAAAGTCCCTCAAAGGCTGTCGTTTTGGCACTTTAGGGTGGTGAGGAAGACTGTGATAAAATTGCCAGATTGCCCTTATTAACTCAAGTTCCCATTGGGAGACAAATGTATTTATTTATTTGGTAGCAATGCAGGCCACACCTTCTAGCGGGCAAATCCAAAATTAAACATGGCACCATGCATTTGGCCAGGATAAGGTAGGACGACGGCTGCCACGTTTTTCTCCCAGAACGACAACCTTTCAGGGAATTTTTTTTGTTTTCCGCCAAAGCAGCTTTGAGGGACGGATGGAGTACTGTTGGAGTTATGCATATGAGCAAATAACATTGCATGTTTGGCTCTAGCTCCTTCTAAATCGGCTCTGGCCTTGGCCGCCTATGGTTAGCATCTTTTCTGGATAGAAGCATTTGCAGAATATATTTTTTGAAGTAACTTGGGCAGTTGTTCTGCCTTTTCATTAAAGAAGAGTAATCAATTTTTGCTTTGCAGAATATATTTGACATGTGGCTTCTCCTAGCTCACCTGGATTTGGTAAAATTGTTGCTATGCTCATAATGCTCTAGCTAGTACATCATGCTATACATGTTCTGCTCAGTTCAGTCATTCAAACTGACGGTGATAAAGCAGCAACAATTCATCTGCATGCGTCTAATCAATTTCTCTAAATTTGTTCTATCATCTGCTCAACTAATGATACAACAATATTACTCAAAATACCCGTGTCTGTCTTGAGTTATGCATAAGAACTAGCTTGAAGTATAATTTAACGATACACGTTCGTAGCTTGAGATCAACCTAGATAACCAAACTTGACGTTTGGCGGTTCGTGAAAAGTGGCTTTTGAAGTGATACACGCACGGGCAAACGTCAAGCTTCAAGTTTCTTTCAGTGCCCCATTGATATATTCAGTCTCTAGATGAAGGAGACTCGGTAACATCTTAATTATCGCGATTAGCTTTGTTGGTCGTTTGACACACTTCGTAAATGCTAACAGAAAAGCAGCAAATCTGGCTCCAACTGGTCTCCTTCGCGTGGTACATCTTGTTCCACAATCCAGCCGTGCCCGCCAAGAAAAACATAGACATCAGCTACACATAGATAAACCAAGAAATAAAAAAAAAACACGTGATGCCAACGCAGCGCACCAATCACTGGCTGGCGACGTCCTGTGTATATATGCCGATAAGCGGTGCGACGTCTTCAACTTCGAGTTTACTACTTGTACCACTCGTCCACTCGCTTGTACCAGCATCGCTACACAGTTGTAGAATTGTAGTAGTAGCCTCGCGGCAGAGCACTAATCGAGAGAGTTAGAAACCGATGGACGACGTCGTCGCCGCAGCAGCAGTTTCGGCATCGCCGTGGAGCCTCCTACTTCCGGGGCTTCTCACCCTGCTCGTCGCGTGGGTTGCCTACCGTGCCGCGGAGAGATGCTGGCTGCGGGCGCCGCGCCCGCGCCCGGGGCTCCGCCAAGAAAAACATAGACATCAGCTACACATAAATAAACCAAAAGAAAAAAAAACATGTGATGCCAACGCAGCGCACCAATCACCGGCTGGCGACGTCCTGTAGATGCCTATAAGCGGTCCGACGTCTTCAACTTCGAGTTTCCTACTTATACCACCCGTCCACTCGCTTGTACCAGCATCACTAATCGATTGTACCAACAGTCTTGCAGAATTGTAGTAGTAGCCACGGCAGAGCACTAATCGAGTGTTAGAAACCGATGGACGACGTCGTCGCGGCAGCAGCAGCTTCGGCATCGCCATGGAGCCTGCTACTTCCGGGGCTTCTCACCCTGCTCGTCGCGTGGGTTGCCTACCGTGCCGCGGAGAGATGCTGGCTGCGGCCGCAGCGCCTGAGCCGGGCGCTCCGGGCGCAGGGTCTCGGCGGCACGGCGTACCGCTTCCCCGCCGGCGACCTCAAGGAGAACGCCCGGCTCAACAACGAGGCGCGGTCCAAGCCCATGCCGCCGTGCCATGATGTTGTTCCACGCGTGATGCCGCATCTCCTCAACACCATCAAGGAGCACGGTATGTTTTCTGAGTCAGAGAACCTTCCAAATCTTTGGGACGTTCATAGTGGTTCAGTACTAAATAGCAAAACTTGGGGGCGGATAAACCTGGATTTAACGATTTTTGTTTTAAATACACGACCTTCCAACGCGAATTTTGAGGTTGACAATCGTTCCAAAGGCGTTGTGAATTATTGGATGTTTTTGTGGACGGTAGTGTGGCCACGACAGTCGTGTTCTGTTCACATGGCAAGTTGAATGCTCCTCTCGGACTCCATATCTGACTTGTAGCTATCACCAGGATTCGTTCAAGCAAAAAAGTTAGTACACACCGGGCAAAAATTGCTGAATTTTTATCTCTTACGACCAAACACTGAATTGCAGGCAACATTTGCATTACCTGGTTCGGCCCGATCCCAAGGGTGATCATCGGAGAGGCAGAGTTGGTGAGAGACATCCTTTCAAACAAGTTCGGTCACTTTGAGAAGTTCACGAACAAACGTCTGGGAAAGCTGCTAGCGCTTGGGCTTGCGAGCATAGACGGCGAGAAATGGGCAAAGCACCGGAGAATCCTGAACCCTGCGTTCCATCTAGAAAAGCTCAAGGTGCTCTTACTTGCTTCAAGTAATCTGCTACTCTACTTATCTACAGGCATATTCAGTCTCAGTTTATTACGAGAGCAGTTTTACTGTCCAAAATAATGGCCATTAGTTTTAAGAAACTAATGACCATTAGTTTAGGGGCAGTTTTGTAATTGCATAATTAATTAAAGAATTTACGTTTATGTCGAGAGAGAATAAACCTAACCCTACTAGACTAATAATAATGAAAATATTACTTACTAGATTAACAAACATCACATATTAATCACATTAATAATTTGACTTCATTTATGGAAAATATATATTTTTACAAGTCTGTCACTCTTATTTTTTCCAATATTACCCTCAGGTTGATAAACTAATGGCCATTAGTAGTGAATTTTCAAGATCAGATCTACACCATCGGATCAAACTAATGGCCATTAGTTTGGGGAAACTAATGGCCATTATTTTGGACACTAAAACTGCTCTATTACGACCATATGCACGTACGTACACGTGTGCTTACATAAATTATTTTCAGCGCATGATGCCGGCGTTCTCTACATGCTGCACCGAGCTGATAGATCGCTGGGAGAATGAACTCGCAGGCTCCAGTGGATCTTACGAACTGGACATCTGGCCGGAGTTTCAGAACCTCACCGGAGACGTTATCTCCCGCACGGCGTTCGGTAGCAGCTTCTTGGAAGGACGGAGGATCTTCCAGCTCCAAGGAGAACAGGCAGAGCGACTTATCAAGGCCTTCCAGTATATGTACATCCCCGGCTTCCTGTGAGTACCCTCCGACTCTGTCGCGCATATATCTGGTCCTTTGGAAGTCTTTTTTTTTGAAGGTTGGTCCTTTGGAAGTTGAAGCCACACATGCATGTTCATTGGTTCATACAATTTCTTACCTCTTGCAGGTTCTTCCCGACACCAAACAACTGGAGGATGATCGAGATCAACAGAGAGATCGAAGGGATTCTAAGAGGCATGATCGAGAAGAGGGAACGCGCAATCGAGAAAGGCGAAGCCAGCGGCAACGACTTGCTCGGCCTGCTACTGCAGTCAAACATGGACAGCGGGAAAGGGAACCTAAGGATGAGCACCGAGGACGTCATCGAGGAGTGCAAGCTCTTCTACTTCGCCGGGATGGAAACCACGTCTGTCCTGCTCACGTGGACGCTTGTCGTGCTGAGCATGCACCCCGAATGGCAGGACCGCGCGAGGGAGGAGGTCCTCAGCGTGTTCGGCAGGGACAAGCCCACTTTCGACGGTCTGAGTCGACTCAAAACGGCAAGTATTCACAACATACCGGTCCATATATTCTGCAGAAAAAATTAATTCGCAGTCGTCACGCATTCTGACGGTGCCCAAGCTTGACTTGGTGTTCCAGTTGACGATGATACTGTACGAGGTGCTCAGGTTGTACCCGCCGGCAGTCACCCTAAACCGAAGAACATTCAAGGAAATGCAGGTTGGAGCCATCAAGTACCCAGCAGGAGTGATCCTCGAGCTGCCTATAATTTTGATTCACCACAGCCCTGACATCTGGGGGAAGGACGTGCATGAGTTCAAGCCGGAGAGGTTTGCGGAGGGGATCTCAAAGGCAACCAAGGACCAACCAGCTTTCTTCCCGTTCGGCTGGGGGCCGAGGATCTGCATCGGGCAGAACTTTGCTCTGCTTGAAGCGAAGATGGCGCTGAGCATGATTCTTCAACGCTTTGAGTTCCAGCTTTCGCCTACGTACACACATGCTCCATACACCGTCATCACGCTGCATCCTCAGCATGGAGCGCAAATTATACTCAAGAAACTCTAATCGTCTTATATTGTTGAAGAAGATGATATCAAAGTGCTATACGGCTTGTACAATTATAAGGTGCCTTTAATTTGTGCATCCAATCTTGGGTTGGAAGTTAACAGGCAGGGCTATCTGTTATCTAAGGTCGTAAGGTAGAATAAGTCAGTGCTTACCATTTTGTTTTTTTTTTACTGTCTATTTACCATTTTCTAATGCCTCCTTACCAATGTCAATAAGAAATAACGTGGGAAACTTGATCAAGATGAAATGGTAATGCATAAGCAAGTAGCGTAAAGTTATTGTTTCTGACGTTTTGAATATGCAGTTGATTGAATGTCGGTCCTGATTTTACATGACATGTACTAGCTAGAGAGGAAATATGCTTAGACTATGAAAATATCTGCCACAAAAAAATATTTCGCATTACAACTAATTTTTAAAGTATTACTACACTCGCATTTTTTTCAATAGAAAAGATATATTGCCACAAAAAATATACCTTATTGTGGCAATCCTACTGATGTATCGCCACAAAAATATCATTTCCGTTAGGTGCAAAGTTATTAGAGACTTTAATGCAATGATATAGTTTTCCTTTGCAGTACATGTCAATCTTTTGCAACGAGAGCTAAACACATAACCACACGTGGAATTCATGGACATAGAAAAATGCATTGCCACACAATTATATTTTTTCAATATCACCAATATATTAAAATTATTTATGAGTTGTTGCAGTGTGCTTCGTGGCAAAAGCTAACATTTCTTGCAGTGTTGGACATAAACATTCTCTAATTTATGTTACCACTAAAGGTCCTATATATTTCAGGCACCTTTAGACGTATGCTTTTAATATAACCCGTTAGATTATGAATGTATTTGATAATAATTCAGGGAGTGATACATAACACATCACTAAATATATTCCAGATTGGGGGTCTTAACGTTAATGCAGAATATTTTCAATATGGTTACCGAAACAAAATTTCTAACTGGCTTTCCAATTTCTCGATAAGGTTATATTTTCTTAGAATTACCACACAATATTGTAAATGCCACATAAAAATTTCGATTTTAATACATAATTTTATCTACCAAATTATCTTATGAATAAATGGGGATATACTAGTTGATCA
This sequence comes from Eragrostis tef, assembly GCA_000970635.1. Taxonomy (NCBI): domain Eukaryota; kingdom Viridiplantae; phylum Streptophyta; class Magnoliopsida; order Poales; family Poaceae; genus Eragrostis; species Eragrostis tef. The sequence continues at coordinate 193,942 of LAPY01000164.1, forward strand.
TATTTTGATACATGGAGTGGACTGTAAAAAGCTACATTCTTATGTAGATTCATCACAACGAATCTCTATTTGGGTCAATGGTACTTGGGGAATATAGAAGATAAGATGTTGCCAACCAATTAGTTTATCATCTACAAGGGATCGTGTGAAAGATATGTTTAGTAGATCACGTTGACTTTTGCATTCGAATCATGTGCCTTGTGTACAATTGCGATGGTACCAAACGACATAATATAGTATATTGATGTGTTGTCATTAAAGTATTTGCATATCTTTCTTACTATGTCGTACATCATGGTACGAGGGCACCTTGAGGCACAATCTTATATTGTGGCATATGGATATGCAATCTTTAAAGTTAATATTAAACAAAAAAAAGAGACACTTATATTTCCTCTCAAGAGTTAGAGGTTGCCACATTAATTGAAGAAAAAAATACTTATCACTGTTATTATGAAAGAAATTAGTCTAAAAAGGCGTCAACATATTTTTAAAAATAACCAAACACTTATGAAAAGGAGCCCAAAATGCCCTCCATATTTTTTATTTTTGAGATGAATGCCCTCACATATTTTAAGAATGACCCAATCATTACAATTGGATGAAAATAACACAAAATAGCTATATTTAAATTTATAAATTACACGTTTTGTTGATCAAAATTATAGGTTGACTTAAAAAAACTCCAAAGCTCATATATATATATAT
>LAPY01000164.1:268441-283556 GCA_000970635.1 Eragrostis tef
ACACATAAATCATATATCATATAACATTATCGTTATGAATCTAACAATATATATAAATCATACACAAATTATAGAAGGCGTTGATCATCGTTTGACTTTGATCAGATCTTGAGTGTAATCATTTCAAAAAATGGGGAGTGTAATCATTTCGAGTATCCAGCAGGCGTGAAATTGGTGCTACCAATCATACACAAATTATAGAAGGCGTTGATCAGGTAAGTTGTGCGCGTGTCTTTGGGCTAGATAGCAACGGTACGAGCTGGGCATCGTTGATGGGTTCAGACTGCACTGGTTTGGGATCGATTTATTGCGTGCTGGACCCATGAAAGAGAGAAACAGTCAGATTGAAGTTTCAAGAGATGGGCAGGCCTGTTATCGAGGTGGGTTTAGGTCCAGATTTCCTAATTATTTGAGATACAGATTGTGCCAACTCAAGCTTGGTAATAATTCAGACTTGTTCCGATGATGTTAACAAATCCAAACAAGACATGATAGACGTTTTCTTAAAAACATACATCGCCAGCAAAAAAAATCATGGACAAATTTTTGACGTAAATATAACAAATTTGATGAAGATTGATCAAGACCAGTGACAACCGCTCACATAGCCCGATTGGAATATCTCACAATTGCATTTTTTTTTTCTTTGCATGCTCACATGTTGGACATACATCTAGCTAGATGGACATATGTGACTAATATGTCCAGCCATCTCTACTCGCCACCTCGGCTTTCCATAATGAAATTGGGCCGGTACTTGGTGGCCAAATTTCCAACAAGATCACGCTCTATTATTTTTCTTTTTGTCCTTTTTCTTCCAACGTTTTTTTTGGGCAGGCCAAATGTTTTTTTCACAAATGGTCATCATTCATCGAGTACTATCTGTAGGATTTTTAGTTTCAAATTGTTTTAAAATTCAATTTTGAAAACCGGCGAACCGCATGTACCGCTCCACCGCGGTTTCTCGCGAGATTGAAAACCATGGATCCAACTCTCTACAATAACGATGCTGCTAATTAACAGCACGAAGGGCCCTATTCTTCCCTAATAGCGTCTATGTGAGCGGTTGTCACTGGGTCCATTATACTTAGCATGGTGAACAGAGTAGTAACAGAAAGGCTTTGAGATGTTTTCCTCTTTTTATAACGAAATCATAGAAGCATTTCTCATAAAAAATGTGCATACATTCAGAATGTAGAGAGAGAGAATCCAATTTCCATGTTGGTGAACCTATACTGTTGCAAATGAGCACCAGGACTAAAAATCCATACTGCTGAAAAGCAGCACTATATCTATTTGATATATTTGTTGGTTGAAAAATGGGAAATGATTGTATTTGTTTCAAGAATATATACGATGTAAATTTGTTGCTGACCTTTTTTTAAAAAAAACTGGAGGGGCGAGCCTGTCTTCCTTATCCGCATGCGCACGTGGGTGGGCCCAAGCGGGGAAAAAATTCAAAAAGTTACACCAAGTGGGCCAGCGCACAGTTCAGTTGCATCGAAAGTTATGTGAAAAGTTGCAATGAAATTTTCTATACAAAAGTTTTCAGAAAAGTTACACCGAATCTTTCCGTACTTGCGCGTGTCTTTGGGCTAGATAGCAACGGTACGAGCTGGGCATCGTTGATGGGTTCAGACTGCACTGGTTTGGGATCGATTTATTGCGTGCTGGACCCATGAAAGAGAGAAACAGTCAGATTGAAGTTTCAAGAGATGGGCAGGCCTGTTATCGAGGTGGGTTTAGGTCCAGATTTCCTAATTATTTGAGATACAGATTGTGCCAACTCAAGCTTGGTAATAATTCAGACTTGTTCCGATGATGTTAACAAATCCAAACAAGACATGATAGACGTTTTCTTAAAAACATACATCGCCAGCAAAAAAAATCATGGACAAATTTTTGACGTAAATATAACAAATTTGATGAAGATTGATCAAGACCAGTGACAACCGCTCACATAGCCCGATTGGAATATCTCACAATTGCATTTTTTTTTTCTTTGCATGCTCACATGTTGGACATACATCTAGCTAGATGGACATATGTGACTAATATGTCCAGCCATCTCTACTCGCCACCTCGGCTTTCCATAATGAAATTGGGCCGGTACTTGGTGGCCAAATTTCCAACAAGATCACGCTCTATTATTTTTCTTTTTGTCCTTTTTCTTCCAACGTTTTTTTTGGGCAGGCCAAATGTTTTTTTCACAAATGGTCATCATTCATCGAGTACTATCTGTAGGATTTTTAGTTTCAAATTGTTTTAAAATTCAATTTTGAAAACCGGCGAACCGCATGTACCGCTCCACCGCGGTTTCTCGCGAGATTGAAAACCATGGATCCAACTCTCTACAATAACGATGCTGCTAATTAACAGCACGAAGGGCCCTATTCTTCCCTAATAGCGTCTATGTGAGCGGTTGTCACTGGGTCCATTATACTTAGCATGGTGAACAGAGTAGTAACAGAAAGGCTTTGAGATGTTTTCCTCTTTTTATAACGAAATCATAGAAGCATTTCTCATAAAAAATGTGCATACATTCAGAATGTAGAGAGAGAGAATCCAATTTCCATGTTGGTGAACCTATACTGTTGCAAATGAGCACCAGGACTAAAAATCCATACTGCTGAAAAGCAGCACTATATCTATTTGATATATTTGTTGGTTGAAAAATGGGAAATGATTGTATTTGTTTCAAGAATATATACGATGTAAATTTGTTGCTGACCTTTTTTTAAAAAAAACTGGAGGGGCGAGCCTGTCTTCCTTATCCGCATGCGCACGTGGGTGGGCCCAAGCGGGGAAAAAATTCAAAAAGTTACACCAAGTGGGCCAGCGCACAGTTCAGTTGCATCGAAAGTTATGTGAAAAGTTGCAATGAAATTTTCTATACAAAAGTTTTCAGAAAAGTTACACCGAATCTTTCCGTACTAAACTTTCTGAAAAAAAGTTTCCAGAAAAGTTGTACCGAAACTTTCCAAAAATGGATATATGGTGAAAATGAAACTTTTCAAAAAAGAAAAGTTGCAGCAGCTGTCGGCTGATGGGCGCCCGCGGAATGGCCACTATAGGATTATAATATGTTGATAATAAAAAGCTAGTCGTTCTTACAAAAGCTAGTAGCCCCTACAGATCTATTATATATATAATTGACCAGAAAAAGAAGCCATCACGTTCGCTCTAAAATACTAGAAATTACCATATTAATCGGAGAAAAAAGAAAAAACAAAAATTACCCGCCACTGCCATTATAAAAAAACTACCAAAAATACTCCTACATATTTAATGTATGTAAACGGGGATCGCTAAACTCGACATCGATCTGGACGTATCAGTGGCCAAGATCAGGTCAACCTCCATCCTCACGAAGGAGCGTAGCAGCAGCAACAAATTCGGCGGCGCGACGAGCTAGCAGATACACATTTGCTCATGGATAGACAAGGCGGCAGCATGCCAACATTGCAACACCGCAAGCGTGCATTTGCGCAGCCAGGTGCCTCTTGACCTGGGAATTCTTTACTGCTGTTGTCCAAGGTGAAGCAGTTCTGCGTGTGACTTCAGCAATCATATCCTTTGATTTCATTTGAGAAAACAGCCACGTTCAGGTCATGCATGCAGCAGCAATATTTTCAGAGAGGCAAGTTAATTTGAGCAGACAAATTCTTCTCTTCCACGTCCATCAGCTTAGGGAAAAACTTAGGTAAATCAGTGGCACGTACACACTCTTCCATCAATATTTATTCTACTCTGCTTGCCAGAATAGTTGAAGAACAGAGGCGGAATATGGATGTCAATTGAATCCGTCCAGGAAACAATGGCAAATAAACAAGATGAAGTTCCGTAAATTCAACACATTTAATGATTATTTATCTATTCTCTTTGTATTCTTTTATGCTATTATTACTCTACAGTGATACCTGTCCAGAATTATAGAAAATATATCATCCTTTAGTATTTTCAAAAACACCCACCATTGCATCAAAAATAGCCAAAAAACCAATATGCAAGTTATAAATTTCTTATTTATATTAATATTTGGCCCAAGAAAATATGGAGCCGCCATGTTCATTCTCAAGGGCTTACCGCCAATTCCATTATAGTCAAAAGTTTCAAATTCACACACATTATAATTGCAAAAAATTGCCCAAGATAAGTACATATATGTTGATAAATATAAACTATTACCATTCAAATGATGATGAGAGTGGAAATAACAATGTTATAAAAGACATCAATTAAAAAACAAAAAATGAAATAAAACATTTAATATAATATAATACAATAAAATTTAACTAATGACTATATACCATTAACCTTACTAGTCATAATATATATTTGTTGCTCACCTTGTTGCTGAGGACTTGAGGTGACGGACCGTCGGAGGGCGTCACGTCCCCAGAGAAGTACTTTTAAACTCCGAGAACATTCAAATGTGAACTTACATGTGGATGCATTATCTACGAGTTTTCCACACTGATTCTGCCCTACTGACATCCATGCAAGAACTTTGCTACCACCAGGGTACGACATGCGGGGCCTATTCACCGTAGTCCACACAGAACAGGAGCTCAACTCAATCTGGAAATGCTTAGTGCCTACTCTTCTTCCCCGCGACCAGATCTGACCTTTTTACCACGGAAACTTCGACGACGCAAGGGAGCCTGTGAAAAATCAACGCCGCCCTCGCCATATGGGAGGCATGGAAGTAAAGATCGTGGTCAAAGAAAAAAAAAAACAGGGACACACAGTGCATGATGCTGCCTGCCTGTCTCCTATAAGTTTGAGCCTAGCGTCGTTCGTTGTGGCCAAGCAACCAACAAAAGTACAAAAAGCCATGGCGATCGATGCATCGGAAGAGCTGCTCTACGGGCTCGGAGGCTTGGTGGCCCTGTGGTTCGCATGGCGGGCGCTGGAGTGGGGCTGGCTGAGCCCGCGGAGGCTGGGCCGGGCCCTGAGGGCCCAGGGCATCCGCGGCACGCCGTACCGCTTCCCGGCCGGCGACCTGAAGGAAGGAGCGCGCCGACTCGCTGCGGAACGAGCCAAGTCTATGCCTCTGCAATCGCACGATATCAGCGCTCGCGTTCAACCAATCGTCCACGACACCGTCAAGGAACATGGTACGCCGATTGCTCAGACAGCGGAGCATCAGCGATCTGCTGATTGCTCAAACAATGTAAAAATGTTCTGTGCTAGCTAATGGTTGGATTTTTTTGGTTAAAATTTCTTCATGGAAAAACTAAAACCGGCAGGTAAAACTTCAATGATATGGATCGGACCAACGCCGGCTGTGATCCTCAGTGACCCCAAGCTGGTTCGAGAAGTCCTGTCGAACAAGTTCGGGCACTTCAAAAAGGCTGACCTGCCCTCCGGATTCAACAAGCTGATCGGGATGGGGCTGGCGAGCCACAAAGGCGAGAAATGGGCAGTTCATCGGAAGATCATCAACCATGCTTTCCTTCTCGAGAAGCTGAAGGTGAGCGGATTACTCCAACGATTACTAAAACAGAGCACTTTGCCCTCTAACATTTTACCATTGCAGAAAATGTTACCGGCGTTTACTACCTGCACGACCGAGCTGGTAAATAGATGGGAGGAGTCGATGGTGCCTGGCATGGAGAGGGAGATAGATGTCTGGCCGGAGCTGCAGGATCTCACCGGCGAAATAAACCATGCTTTCCTTCTCGAGAAGTTGAAGGTGAGCGAATTACTCCAACGATTACTACCAAACAGAGCACTTTGCCCTCTAACATTTTAGCGTTGCAGAAAATGCTACCGGCCTTTACTACCTGCACGACCGAGCTGATAAACAGATGGGAGGAGTCGATGGTGCCTGGCATGGAGAAGGAGATAGATGTCTGGCCGGAGCTGCAGGATCTCACCGGCGACGTCATCTCGCGGGCAGCGTTCGGTAGCAGCTTAAGCGAAGGAAGAAGGATTTTTCGGATACAATCGGAGCAAATTCAAATAGCAACTAACATGACAAACTTGTACATCCCGGGATATACGTACGTGCGCCTGACTCATGCATATTAGTCGCTCGGAACTTATACATAACAAATTGATTCAAAATCTATTCATCTTGTCTATTTAAAGTTCTTTTTTATATATTTTCTTTTCTTTTTTTAAAAAAAGTTCGATTTGGGGCTTTTTTATTCATCTTGCATTTTTCTTGCCCTCGCTGATATTCTTGCCTATTTGTTTTTCAGCTTCCTACCGACCAAGCTCAACAGAAAGGTAAAAGCAAATGCACGAGAGGTGGAAACGCTCTTGAAAGGCATAATCACGAAAAGAGAACTAGCTATGAAGAACGGTCATGCCGACAAGAGCGATATGCTAGGCATGCTACTGCAGTCCAACGCCAAAGAGAGCCAGGAAAGTGGACGCTCCAAACCGATGATGACCATGGACGACATCATCGGCGAGCTGAAGCTGTTCTACTTCGCCGGAATGGAGACCACTTCGCTGCTGCTCACCTGGACAATGATCGTGCTGAGCATGCACTCCGAGTGGCAGGACCGCGCGAGGGAGGAGGTTCTGCGTGTTTTCGGGAAGAAACAGCCGGATCTTGACGGCGCGAATCATCTGAAAATCGTGAGTTTTCTTTTCCCTGCTGTAATGATCTTAAGAAACATATTCCTCCTGCTGATCGTAGAGTTCCTTACATTTTGGCTCTTGTATTTGTGGCAGGTGACCATGGTTCTGTACGAGGTGCTTAGGTTGTATCCACCGGTCGGTTTACTTCAGCGAGAAACATACAAGGAGATGGAGCTGGGTGGCGTTACGTATCCAGCAGGCGTGAAACTGTTTCTACCAATCCTGACCATCCACCATGACCCAGCTCTATGGGGAGAAGACGCCGATGAGTTCAGGCCGGAGAGGTTCGCCGAGGGGATCTCCAAGGCGTCCAAGGACGCGCCCGCGTTCTTCCCCTTCGGCTGGGGACCGAGGATCTGCATCGGTCAAAACTTCGCGCTGCTTGAAGCAAAGATAGCACTGAGCATGATCCTGCAACGTTTTGAGTTCGAGCTCTCGCCGACCTACACCCATGCGCCGTTCCCCGTGTCTACACTGCAGCCTGACCATGGGGCACAGATCAAGCTCAAGAAAATCTGATCGATTTTTAATCGTTTTCTTAGATAAATAAACATGAATGAATAACGCTTGCACATCTCAATCTTACAGTATACTATGTATGTACATGTACTATAACAGAGACTTACGATAATATACTGCATTTATTAGCAATCAATTTGTTTACGAAAAGAAAAATGAGAGCATGTTTGGCACAAGCGCCTTGGAATTATCTCTGTTTCTTCGATCCGTTTGTCTCTCCATGTAAGACGACTCTGACGCACGCACGTACGCATCGCTGATGGCCAACCAGATCAGCAATTCAATCAGCGTCAGTCACTCAGCTCTGCTTCTGCGTTGAAGCTTCGGTTGTTCCATCAACGCGTTCCAATCTATGCGGAAAAGTCCAAGGCCGGCAGAGAAAATCTCGCTTTTCACTGTTTCCTAGTATATAAATTTGCTGCCTCAGACCTCAGTAAAGCTTCGTGCTGACACGAGCTCGGTCATGGCGATCGAAACGTTGCTGCTTCAGCCGTGGAGCTGGCTCTGTTTCCTGGGTCCGTTCCTGGCCCTATGGTGGGCCTGGCGGGTGCTGGAGTCGGCCTGGATCATCCCGCGGAGGCTGGGTCCGGCCCTGCAGGCCCAGGGCCTACGCGGCACTGCGTATCGTTTCCCGTTCGGCGACCTGAAGGAGTTCGCGCGGCTGGCCGCAGCAGCCCGGGCGAAGCCAATGCCGTTGTCGCACGACATCACGCCGCGCGTGAACCGCCTCTACTACGAGACCATTAGGGAACACGGTACGTAATATCGCTGGAAATTGGAAATTTTCTCTGAATATTGTTCCTGACAGATTCGTATGTAAGAAAGAACCAAGAACGACAATGGAATTACAGGTAAAATTTCATTGACTTGGTTTGGTCCGACGCCGAGGGTGATCGTGAACGACCCCAAACTGGTGCGCGAGATCCTCTCCAACAAGTTCGGACACTTCCAGAAGCGCAAGAACACGGGCATCGTCAGGCGGCTGGCCAATGGGCTGGTGAGCCACGAGGGCGAGAAATGGGCCGCGCACCGCAAGATCATCAACCCTGCCTTCCATGTCGAGAAACTCAAGGTCAGTACGTAGTAATTCACTAATATCCTTGATGCAGCGGCTTCACTTCCAGGTTCTGATCGATTGAAACAGAGGTTCATGCCGTTTGTCGCTTGATGTTCTTCGGTTGATCTGCAGAAAATGCTGCCTGCTTTCGCCGCGTGCTCGAACGAGCTGATAACTAGATGGGTAGGTTACGTGGAGTCTGACGGAAGGAAGGAGATAGATGTCTGGCCGGAGTTCCAGAATCTCACCGGCGACGTGATCTCTCGGTCGGCCTTCGGCAGCAGCTTCAGCGAGGGGAGGAGGATTTTCCAGTTACAGTCAGAGCAAGCTCAGAACGTAGTGAAGCTGATCAACACTCTGTACCTGCCAGGTTTCAGGTAAGAGTATCTGATGATTGCACACATTATGAAACTAGTACAGATTGCTCAGTGCTCTTGTTCATACGGTCTCTGCAGATTCCTTCCGACAAAACTCCAGAGAACGATAAAAGCAAACGCGCGCGAGGTCGAGGCGCTGCTGCGAGGCATCGTCGGCAAGAGGGAGACGGCCATGAAAGAAGGCCGCGCCAGCAACGACGACCTGCTGGGCCTGCTGATGGAGTCGAACGCCGCCGAGTCCAAACAAGCCGGGAACTCGAAGCCGATCATGACCATGGACGACATCATCGGGGAGCTGAAGCTGTTCTACGATGATCGTCCTGAGCATGCACCTGGAGTGGCAGGACCGCGCGAGGGAGGAGGTCCTCCGTGTCTTCGGACAGAACCAGCCCGACTTCGACGGCATAAGCCAACTGAAGATAGTGAGCAGTAGTACCAGCCATTAATCGCACGAATTTTCACCGAAAATGCAAGTCTGACATCGTTTTTTGTTTGGTTTGTTGCAGGTGACCATGATACTGTACGAGGTTCTCAGGCTGTACCCGCCTGTGGTACAGTTGGACAGGCAGACGTACAAGGAGATGGAGCTGGGCGGCGTCACGTACCCGCCCGGGGTGATCCTCTCGCTGCCGATCGTGTTCATCCACCACGACAAGGACGTGTGGGGAGAGGACGCCGACGAGTTCAGGCCGGAGAGGTTCGCGGACGGCATATCCATGGCGTCCAAGGACTCGCCGGCGTTCTTCCCCTTCGGCTGGGGCCCGCGGATCTGCGTCGGCCAGAACTTCGCACTCGTCGAGGCCAAGCTGGCGCTCAGCAAAATCCTGCAGCACTTCTCGTTCGGCCTGTCGCCATCCTACGCGCACGCGCCGTTCCCGGTCTCCACTCTGCAGCCGGACCATGGGGCGCAGATCGTGATAAGCAAACTCTAGCCATTTGCTCGTGTCACGCAAATATACGATTCTTGAACAACCGCACGTATGATTTTGGACGAACATACATAAAGGAATGCATATGTATACTGTGAACCAAACGAGTTTCAGTGAGCTGGAACTTGCAAAACATGTTACTGAGTGTGAATTTGTAATGCCCAAATCTTATCTTATATTTACTAATTAGAGGCTCCTTTTGGATCCCTCACGTTAATCCGAGGAAAATCCTAAAAATTTCAAAAAAAAGCAAAACATCTGGTCGTCGATTTGGATATTGGACAAACTATAACCGTTGATCAACATTTGCAAACCCACGTTCCAGTAGTGCCATACCCTAGCCGCCTAACGCCGATGCCCTTTCATCTTTTCCTGGCAGCTCCTTGCATCTTCCTCTCTGTCTCCCTCGAGAATTCGCAAGCAATCAGCAGATTTTTCTAGCACACACACCTTGAAGAAGCAAAGTACGATGCGTTCAGCCTCCATGGCAACGGAGGGAGGAGCGAAGAGAACTGCCATGCAAAAATACAACCGCCGCCACTCCTTCCGCAGAGAACGTCATGCTGCAACGGGATCTCCCCACCGTCCACCGGCTTCCTCTTTTGAGCCCCCTGCTGCGAAGAGAAACTTGAGCTCCGCGAGGATGCGCGCCACGGCGGGGAAGGCGGTGATGGAGAGCGCGATGCCCATGAAGATGAGGAACTGCGCGTACGTTGCCTGCTCGGCCTCCGGGATAATGCGACGGCCATGATCAGGTTAGTGTATCTTCATCGTTGCTGATTTCATTGTTAACGCATCAAACATGCCCCTGTTTGTACCATCAGAATAGCCAAATTACGGATAACTACAGCTCTGGTGACCAATGATGCGATCTAACAGCATTGAAAATCCGCATCAGCTCTGCGGCCTCCACTCTCTGTTCCACTTCCACGGCTTCCGAGCACCATCGTGTACATGATTTGAAACTGTTGTCGCCGTCGTTGTGTTCACTGCGAGTCTGCAATAGGCATTGTCACCTGTTCTTGCGTGGGAGGTCAAGGGCAGCGGAAGAAGAAAGTTCCTGCAGCTAGGAAGTACATGTATTCCAGACACGCAAGGCAGGAAGATGTGCAAAGGGTCGTCCAGCCTCACGCTACTCCACAAAACCACTTAGATGGGAGGTGAAGCACAGTCGACAAGAATGGAACCTCCAATCTCACTTGCCTGCCATCATGTATAACCTTCGTCGCTAATCATACATGGGCCGTTGCTAACTCCCTCGTGTGCGACTGCTGATGATGGCATAATCTCTGCAACAAGGTATTCTGCCATGCATTTTCAATTTCTGGGATTTCGATGATCTGATTTGAAGTCCTGTCTTAATCTTCGCATGGATGGCAAAGAAAAGGTTTCAAAGACTCATGGGTACTACAGGGTACTGGATTCAAATGAAGCCAGTCAGTCAGGTTCTACGCTAGCACATCAAACTATTTGGTCATCAATATAGTATGAAATTTCACTATGATTCACAGAAGTAAAAGAAATACATATTTTTGTATTTTTCTCGAATTGGCATATTATTACTTGCATGTCGCTCTCACCATTGGTCAGGTTGGACGTATGTTTCCTTAAAAGCATGTGGATGTAGCATTCCAGTAAGTACATTAGATCTGACATCTGGAGCTACAATCTTTCTTTTTAAATAAGACACGATTTAAGTGTATATGGTTATCTACATGCAGTCAATCGATGAATGAGATGGACAATTGGAGGTATAGTTTATCCAGTAATTTTTTAAGTACTTGATCAGACATTTGAGTGAATTTACATTATGATTCATCAGTTCTACAAAACTCGGTCTTGCTTCTAGCAGATTACTTTAATATTTTTCATACTCTGGCATGTATTTCTTCCTATTAAATTAAGTGAATCAATTTCCAATTCTTCCATGCAAAACTAATTTTATGCAGTTTAGACACACAGACTGACTAATTTGTAAATAAAAATCATCATGGGATGTTTCAAATCTTTTTGCCCCTTTCTTGGAAAACTCTACGAATTCTTATTGTATCCAATCAATTTATATGGTTCCTCACATGTTAAAAATGTTCATTTGCTTTATTTGTACTGAATGATTTTTCTTCTAATATATCTACTATGTGCTGGGCTATAGCATATAATTAACCTATTTTCACTTATATTCTCATTGGTGAACTCAAAAGGTTTTGTTCTTTTTTATTTACTATTGCCTCAACTGAAGAGATATCAGTAGACAGTCAAATGCTTTGTACATTTGTCAATTTTTGGTGTATATATTTGTCTGGAAGTACCACAATATGTACACCCTACGTTCTTGAAATGAAGACGTTAGGACAAAGATTTCAATTCAGTTTTTCATTAAAACAATTGTCCTAATGTTATCATTTAAAAAACAAAGGGAGTATACTTTAATTTTACAATGATAATTAACTTCTCTGCTTATATATTTGCACAAGTCGGTGAGATCTATGTGTTCTCTTTTTTCGTTCTCATTGTTATGCTCAAATGAGGAGTTTCACATCGTTAAATTATATGTTTTTTTGAATTTTGAATACTAAAACACTTGCTATTTCTTCAGGTTTGTTTTTCTTTGCCAACATGGTGAGTTTTTCTTGATAATCCCTATTTGGATAACGTGTTTTATAATCCCTATGAGTATTTTTTCTAATATTAACATATATCCTTTTTACCCCTAAAAAAAGTGTATGGGTTCCTCCACACATTTTAATTAAGTAGATGCAAGGAAGTTTCAATACAGTGGATGAAAGGACGATGCATTATCTTGACCAAATTATGCAACCACTGCTCTTAGTAACTCTTATTTAAATATTATTCACATAAATAATCCTGCTTCAAATGTGATATATCTCTCCATAATAATATTTGTGCATTATCATTAAATTATGGTATATTGCATAATATGTTCGGAAAAGGCATGTCAAGAAAATTCTATTTGTTTAACATTTTGGTAATTATGAATTTTGACATGTGTCTGTACTAACAATACAACAGATATGAATCAGGATGTACACACAGACATGACATTCTCAATAAATAAGCATGTAATAAAGCCATGTGCATGTGGGTAAATTATAAATAAGTGATAAATATCATACAAGCGAAGAATACTACTAATCTTAGTAGGCAAAACAAGAAGTAATGTGAAGCTTGGTGTTTTCACTTTTCCATAGGAAAAGATGTTTAGGTATCTGACTAAACCTCATTGATTAGTGAAGTAAGATTAAGTAAGTTAGCTCCCAATAATTCAATAGAAGTAGTAGAATATAATTTAATTTTAAATATTCAAAATAGAAAAATCAATTAAAATAATGTAAAAACTGGCAAATAGGCTCACAATACCATAGACAGATAAATTAAAAAAATAAATCTACTTTCAATCTGATAACTTACCTGTAACATGTTTCTCAGATTAACAAAAAAAATATAAAAATGAAAAACATGAAAGACTAAAGTCAAAACAATGCAACCTAAAAAAAATGGTAATTATAATTCTAGCCCGTGCATGTGCACGGGTTGAATGGCTAGGTATAATTAATTATGATACAAGTATGCTTGAAAATGCACTAATGTCCTAAACTACAAGTACCTTTATTTATGCATCCTCCAAGGAAATAGAAAATTATTAGTAAGAAAAAATAGTCTACAAAAAAAAGTTGGAGAATCAGCATGTATAATGGTCAACGGTAAGAGTTGCGAAAATTACACAAGTTGAGTGATGAGCGAATAATATCCACCCTTTGCACAAGATTGACTTGTTTTCCAGCTAAGATTGAAAATATACACTCAATTCGAGATGCATATAAGCTTATCCTCTTTTTTTGAAATATGCATATTACTTTAACGGAACAAGGTATAGAGAGGTTCGAGTGACCTAACAGCACAGGCTGAAATTGACTTGTTTTCCAACCGAGTGAAAAGGTGCTAACAATTGCTTTACTTTCAAGTTGACATTGACTCTTGTCGCTAAATATGTCCATTTTGTGTGCACTATATCTTTATGGTAAACCAAATAACAATATATACCTCCAAAATGCAATTGAAATGGATAGAAAATCCTTATCTTTACATGATAGCGAAGATAAAAACCATCCACGTTAACATCCATGCTTGTTTTTGGGATAGCTAATAATAATAATCAATGTTTGGGTCGCTTTTGAACCGAGATTGGTAATTTGAGATGCTTGCCAGCTTAGCCTCTTTTAGAAATATACCTACTGCTTTTTGGAACAAGGGTATACAGAGAGGGATGTTCGAGTGACCTAACCAATAGAGGATCATCGAAATCGCCTTGTTTGCCAACAGAGAATGAAAAGATGCTAACAAATGCTTACTTTCAAGTCGATCTTGACTCTTGCCGCAAAATATATCGATCTTGTGTATACCATGTCTTTATGAAAAAACATTATAACATTCATGCGGCCCGACCCTCTCTCTCTCTCTCTCCCTGCCCACCAGTGTCCATTGCCATGCCACAATAAACTTAGTCCATGCCCATAAATTCAGCAGGGCACCTAGATTTTCTCTCATTTTGATCAGATATGGCTAGAAGGAAGGGCCCCGGCACTGGTCGATGACCAGATCATCATCCCCCGTTGCATCATGATTGATGGTTTCTTGTTATAGCAGTATCGACCTTTTGGCCTCTACATCATCAAATTGAGTTGATTAATGGTCTTCATCTCCAACTTTGTTGATTACGAGCTCGAAATAGACACAAGATGAATGAAGAATTATCTTAAGACCAGATATTATTTCTCCTCTATGCCTCTAAATTAAAAGGCACTAAGTCATATATGTAATGTTGGCTTCGTCAATCTCAAGTAATATGCTTATAAGAGTAGCGTTTACGTATGTGTGTTTATAGGGATGAGTGTTCACGCGTTGTGAATGTCTGAATTGTACTGTTTAATCAAATAAATAAAGTTGAAGTATAAACATAAAAATAGCTTTTAGTGGTGATCTTGTACCGTGATAACTCAAAATGACAAATTGCAGATAAGAGCATAACAGTGCTCCATTTATGTACGGATCCTTTTATTATACATCAGCTTATTTGGGTTGTCAAATACTTCAACACGGCTCCACAGATTGAATCCTACATAAACAGATACTGTCCCCAACAAGCACAGCATGTTCCGTCACCAATTCCCTTGCCGCGTTCGCACGTGCGCGCTGCGCCGTTGCTCCCGTCCCCTCGTCCGGCGGCGCGGACGGCAGACCCGGCGGCGGCCGCACGCGCCTGGGAGCTGGTGGTTCACTGGTTTTGGCCCGGAATTGACACGCGTCGACCAACCAGTGGACGCAGCCACAGAGCGGGAGCAGAAGATCACGCCGCGCCTCCTGTCCACGTGTACCCCACCAACTCTATAAATTCCAGGTTCAAAAAACTCTATAAATTCCATGCTTCTCAGAATCTTACAGGCCCATCTCACGGACCGAGAGGACCCACGATATGTCGCCCGGAATGTCAGTGACTGAATACGGCAGCGAGTATGACTAGTGTGATGACCTGATAAAGTTGGACCAAGCGCTATAAATAAACGGGTGGACTCCGCCCGGCATGATGAGCTACCGCATCCGCACCGTCCACGTGTACC
>LAPY01000165.1:13074-24056 GCA_000970635.1 Eragrostis tef
CGCTCTGCGCGTTCGCGTTCACGTCCGTCGGCCTCGCCGTCACCGACGGGTTCCCGGCGATGCGTGTGTTCGCCGCGGGGTTCAAGCACGGCGAGGCCGCGTACGTGAACGTGATGGTGTGGTCGGCCGTCACGTTCCAGCTGGGTGTGCTCGGAGGCACCGGCGTGCTGTTCCTGGCGTCTACCGTGCTCGCCGGCGTGATGAACGCCGTCAGGGTGCCCCTCACGAGCGTCGCCGCGGTGATCTGGTTTCATGACCCCATGAGCGGGTTCAAAATATTGGCGCTGGTCATCACGGTGTGGGGGTTCGCGTCGTACATGGTCGGGCACTCGTCTGCCAAGAAAACATCGTCAAATTGACATCTGTTCTCGTGCACATTTATTTTTAAATTCCGGAATGAAAAAGGATTAAATAAAATTTTGAGAAGTGTAAATCGTTACACCATTTTCTAACAAGTAAAATCCAAATAAAACCCACACACACAAGCGCACACAAAATGTACAAACCAAATTGAAACAAAGTCCTCTTCAGCCATATCAAACTTTGTTTACCAAGAACCATCATCTTAGAGTTCACTGTCAAAATGAATCTAATTCTAAATGAGAATCGACGAAATACTTACAAGAGGAAAAGGAGGAAGATCCGCTTAGGACTCAATCTATTTCTAGCAAAACTACTGTAGAGACGAGTCGCTGCTCTCACTAGTCACTGACATCCGACGAAAATACCAAAGGCAAAGAGGGAGAGGGACTATGAGGTAGCGATGGCAGCGGCTAACCCTGGGTGTAAGAGCATACGGTAGGGTCATAGGGTAATGCAACACAACGAGTGCCGAAGATGAGTTTTGTTAAACTCTAACTTTATCTAAAAAGGCTTACCCAAGAGCGAAGGAAATATTAGCTCGATTCTTATGAATGTGATGATAGTTTGTAACAATAATTTTAGATATAACTGAATATAAATGATAACGAGAGGATCCCAAATACAATCAGAATTAATATGCATAATTTTATCTACTACACAGGAGAAAATTGAAACACAATAGAGCACTAACACTAACTAACAACATTGAACTCAGAAAAAAAAATCCTACCATACATGTGTGTTGTGGATGTTATATGAAATTGTGCAGTGATGATAATAACTGTAACAAATACGACAGAGAGAAAAAAAAATCTTGGTCGGTGAATGCTCTTGATGGGGCGCCGTGGTTGACGGACGTGCTGTTCGTGACCATTAATCAAGCGTTGCTCATCGCCAAAAAAATAAAATAAAAAATCAAGCGTTGCTGCGGTGATATGGTTGACGACTCCATGATCTATCTATCCCATGATGATGATGGCTTGATCGCAAAGTTGTGGCCACAACGCTTATTTCAATAACTAGAGATTAAAAATGGTCAGAAATCATAGAAAAAATATTTGTTTTCAATGAGAAGCAACGAGTGCAATAGTTTACTCGAAAATGTAAACAGTGTTCAAATAGCGAGTGCGAAACAAATGTTAGTTCATATATAAAAGCTCCCATTGCTTTATAACAAAAAGTGGTCGTGCCGGAGTGGTTATCGGGCATGACTAGAAATCATGTGGGCTTTGCCCGCGCAGGTTCGAATCCTGCCGACCACGTTAAATTTTACCTTATATTTTTCGTGTTCCAAACTATAAATTCGTTTTCTAGTGATAAAACAAAACATATGATGCCTTACATTTTTTCGAGTTCGAAACTATAAATTGGTATGTCGATTTTATACTTTTCTTCCTTTTTCACTTTGCGATGAGGCAGATAGATTTTACAAAGGCACCATCTGTATAGACTGCGATAGTCCTCAACTTGTAACATGTGATTAATAGAGACGTACACATTCTCCCTTGGTTTTTAAATTATTAACATCATTAAAAAATTTTGTATATGTTTGACCGTTAGTCTTATTTAAAATATTAGCTTTAACATAAAAAACTATCAGTTATCTCAACTTTTTGGTGATAAAACAAAACATATGATATTTTTTAAATATCTTAAATAATACAAATGGTCAAATATATAGTGACCCAAAAAATTAACGGCATCAATAATTTTAAAATAAAGAGAGTCGTTCCTTTTCTTTTGACGTGTTGCCGTGCTTCTCTTTCTTTATTTTCGTTTGGAGCCATTGAAATTATTTTTTGCCCCTTTCTTTTGGTAGACGACATGTGAGGACATGCTCATCTGTACCGTACCTGATCCAACGAGTAAATTTTGGTGACGTTAACATATTTGCGAGAACCTTCCACAGTGGTGTCGCCATGCCTCAAAAATTTTGGGCCCTACACGAGAAAAGATGGAACCAGACTCGTGATGCACAGCGTAGGCGACGATGGCTATCTCCAAATGCGGACCCTACAAGAGATATAATACTCTCCCTTATTCTCATGACTGGTTGCTTCGTGAGTGAAGAAAAATTGTTTTATATGCACGACTGCTACAACAATTGTTTTATATTGAGTTGGAACCGATGCTTCAACAGGCTTCGCTCCACGATTTTGGGCACCGGCTTGATTTGGGCATTGCAGCGCACAGTGTAGGGAGCGATGCCCAGAGCGAAAAAATGGATTTCAGGCACCGGATGAATAGTACACTGTGGAGGGCCTAAGCCGTAAGGCCACCTTTGAAAATTGTATAACATTCTTATACAATTTCAAAATGAATGTAGCTTAGATGATTAGGTTCCTCATGGTGAAATTAACGCATCCGGGTTCAAGTCTCCGACTTAACAGTAATGTTATAATTACTAATATTTTAGGTTGTGACTTTATGAATTTAAAAATCAGCTGACCAAACTCTCGTTTGCAGTGAGTGCTCGTACACGTATATTTAGCATCTGTGTCTCTATTTAAAAAAACAGATTATATAATATTTTTTTTGTGTTCTGAATAAGCTGTATCATGGCTCGTGTGGATATTCATGCTTCATAAAGTTATTTACAGTTTGCATGCAACTTCTGACATCTTGAGTAGAACAAAGAAATTCGTACGAATCAATGTCGTTGTCTTCAATTTGATTCCACTGACATGCTTACTCTCTCAACAATATTGATTACACTTCTCCAAGAAGTTTTGAATGATAAATTTAGGAAGTGAAAAATTTACCACAAAAGCAAGGTATGCCCTGGAAACAAGTCAGAGCCTTGAATTCTTCGTTGCATTGTTATCGTCTTGAATGATCTGATCGATTATGCCACACAAGGCAACATGGATATTCTATCATCTGATATCCTGGGATGATATTAGGTGCTACATTACACCATACCCGACCACAAGATACATCGTTTTTCCAAAAATGAAATACAAAGATATGACTAGATAGTTCATTTTGTCATCTTATGCTACGTAAAAACTGAGATGCAAGAAAATACGTGTGAAATTAGTTGCACCAAAAAAGATGAGCTTGAATAGTTGTGAACTGTAAAATATTTATTTTAGACCCATAATCCATTGCTATTTATGTTTTAATTTCTCTTTGTGTTGTAATTTGTATAAACTTATGATGCTTCTCCAATTTTACATGATACTAGAAGATGACATGTACTTTTTCATCCATGTGTTTGGTGAAATTTTCATATTCAATATGCAACTTACTTAGTGACAACATTGGAGCGTGCTCCAAGATCATTTCTTTGGTTGTCTCGCCATATCTTTTAAACATCGAAAACCACAAGCTTAACAACTCAAACAACCGTTTGTACAGTCGAAGAATCATTCTATACCGGGCTTAGTCTTCCGTGGACATTAGCAGGGTAGGCTGCGCGTGTGTGATCATATATGTGAGTACTGGTACGTCTATGTGAGAGTTTATGGATACACCGAAAAGAATAATTAGTACTCTAATAAACGAAAATTTGAGCAAGTACCATTGTATCGTACAAAATGGCGTGGCCTCAATGGTAATCAGGGATAGGGAAAACTCTAATGTACAAAATACATAGGTCGGGTTTTTTCATTACTCCAACCGATAGACACCTTGCTCTGGCTCTGAAGAATTTATAGGGAGGTTAGGCGAGGGGATCCCACTGTCTGCCAAGGCAAGAGATGGCAAAATCGGTGAAGAATTATCGTGAAAAGAGTAGTGGGCATGGGAGGGGTTTGGATGTGAATGGAGAGAGATTTAGATGATCTCCAAGATGCTCTCATAAAATTGGTCCTATAAATTTGTTTTTTGGAGCAGCTAAATAATTATGAGAGGCAACTTTTTTCTTCTCCTCCAACAGTCTTCCCTTAAAGTGGATTAAATCACTTTTGATTGGGCCACATAAGCATTTAGGGCCACAAAAACATTAATTCCACAAGAAAAAGAAAAGATGACAACCCTAATTCTTCTCCTATTTGTAGCTACAAATGAGTTTTAGGGCTATGAAGAAACTGAGAGTGGTTTTGGGGTCTTGTTGGAGATGTTTTTTTTTATTGAATCCCAATATTTTGATTTAAGGAAGATTTATGGGACTCTCTTGGAGATACTCCTCTTAGATACATCCCATTAGTTGAGTAATCTTGTACTAATCGTTTTGATTTCTGTTTTAGCACAGCTTGGGCTGTCTTTCATTTTCTTTTCCTTTAATCTATCGATTTTGTTCCTCGTGACAGTCTAAGATGCCAGCCACAACGGTAAGAACCTTTTGTATTTGCTCTGTTTTTTTCTTCCTTTAACTCAACGGCAGAACACCTGCCTCTTCAGTAAGAAGAAGAAGAAGAAGAAGATAGATCCCATCACATGTTTGGCGAGCGTCGACTATGCTGATTTCAGCAATGAGCACATTCTCATTCCCTTTTTACATGAGTAACCCTTCCAGATAGCCAAATAATAGGAAAATGGAGATTGGGATGCATGAGTATTCAGCAGGCGCGCCAGCGTAGTTGACCCTACACGCCAATTTGCATATAGGACGGAGGAAACCAACAAAGGCTTGAGTAAGCTACACATCAAGGACAAAAAAAAGACGGAGAAATCGCCAGTTACCTCCTCTGCATTTCTGAAAGTGGCCACGGTAAGAACCTTAGTCGCATCGTAATATTTGGACTACTCTAAGCTGTCCCGTCAGCTAGGTGTGATCGGGCTGCTCCAAGCTGCTTAGAAAAGCTTAAACACTACTTAGTTCTCATCGTTTTCGCATGCATCAATCACCCTGTTAGTTGTCCAAATCGCCCGATTGGGTGTTCTCAACTGAGTTTACTCTAACTCTTATACTGAATTTGAGAATATTCTAAATGTTAGGGTGCTTGTACAGAGGTTCCGACCAAAATATGACGTCAAACATTGAATCAGCCTGTGTCGAGTCCATTTATATAGATGCGGTATGCCATAACCGCTTCTCGCTCTCCACTGTCCAGTGACGACCAGTGTACGCGTGCCACATACAATGTATATACATAGCTTGGAAAACCTTCAGGCAGTCACGGCGCGACGCGGAAGAGGCTCCCTTTCACCTGCGTAATAATGTGTGCATACCAAGCTTGCAGTGCTTCTCATTTTGAAGACGAACCTTCAGCATCGTATGAGTACCCTTCTGCAATCATGAAGAGGTTTTAGGAGCTGGAGCCTGGATAGTCTACAGACCTTGTTGATTAAAACTCTATGCATGCCTCTGAGATAAGCACCTTATTTCTGAACCATGCCTGAGACAAGCTCCCAAAGCTCTTCATTAGAGAGGAGACGATCAGATCGTTCGAGCTATATTTCTAAAGGCCGTGGTCGACACCGGTTACCAGTTATGTTGGCTGGAAATGAAGCACCGAGCTTATCGCGCAGCTGTAAAACCTGGTGTCAACACAGGTACGTACAAAAGCACACTTCCACATTTTAAATTCCATGGTTGTAATGCGATTATATTGTAAATGAATTCAAAACTTTCTAATCGGGTGGCTCCAAAAATATGTCTATGCATGGCTCAGAAATAAGCACGCTTTTGTAGGGAACAGATGCGCGAGGTGCAAGTTCAGGATCAGGACGCGACGTGGGCCTGGGCTGTAGAAACATCCGGATATGAGTGGCCCAGGGCTCACTTGCAACAGATATGAGGGGGTCGCTCAATAGCCCGGCCTGACAATTTTCCACATGCGAGCAAAGGTCGTTAGCATGTCCTAAAATAATAATAATAATAATAATAATAAAAAGGTCGCTAGGCACGTCGTCTACGTGGCGTCTCCTAAGAAAAACACCGTCTACTTGCCCATCTGAAGAGAAAATGACAAACTAGTCTGTCGTTGGGCACGTCGTCTAAAATGCGAGTACCAATGCTTAACAACTGTAAATTTTTTACTATGTTCGGTTCTAAAATGTGCTATCTTGTTCTCAAGAGTGTTTCTTGTTTCGTACATAGTACAGCCGCTGACACTCACGTACACCCACGAGCAGAACACATGCATGCACACATGATCGCAACAGTGTTACTCTAGTAGCATAACAAAAATCAAATTGGAATTTGGATTGACAGGTTCTATGGGAAGCAACCAACCGAGAGAGAATTGTTTGAGAGCATCTCCTCCGTTGATCAGTTTCATTTCTTCCCCTCTTCGACATTGTTGCTACTGTGACGAACGCAGCAGCCTCGGACAGAAGTATCTAAGAGCGGGAAGAACAAGAGCCGCTTTGCCTTGTTGTCTTGTTTTTGTAGCGGCGCGATCACAACAATGTGCATCTTCTAGGCCAATCAACGTCAACAGGCTATTTCCATGTTCCAGCATGCGTGGCTTGCCGAGTAGGAGTACTTACATGCCTATATACAGATGGCGCGTCGATGGCCGACACACGTTTAATTTGCACGGCCAGCAAGGCCGTAAGGCAATAAGCAAGGAATCATGAGGCTCGCCCGTCCGTTTGCACTTGCGGCGCTTGCTTGGGGTGTGCTAATCTGCTCGTCCCCGTCGCCGGACCCGGACGGCGCCTCGACGCTTTCTCTTATGGTTCAGCACATTCCCATCGCAACCATGTTCTTCGCCGCCATCCTGGTGTTACAGGTCAGGGTGGCTGCGATGGGTCGTCGTTAAGCTGCCGCTCCTCCCGACGGCCCACGCGCCGCAGCTACGGAGGCCGTCCTCCTCGTGCATGGCGGCGACAGTAGTGGCCTCTCTCGCCTTTCCATTTGATGTTGGCTTGTGGTAATGAAAATCTCTCCTTCATATATATTGCGAGAAGTTCAAACCTTGTCTGCCTTGCTATGACGCTTGCGTGGAATATGCTTTGCAATACTACTATATCCTGTGTAAGCATAGTTGACTATGTATTGTATATTTCTGTTTATACTCGACTGTTATGATGTATTGCTACATATAATACCCATAGAAATTTCCTGCTAAGAAGCTTGCATATCGTGTATAAATATGCACTATTATGAGTCTAATTAATTACGATCCGAGTTGCCGAGCTAATCTTCTACTTACCGTCCGAATCACTTGACGCTCATAACAACCACAGTCCAAACTGGGCAAGAATGGCCACGGCCGATTTCACCGTCCGATGGTTGTCATAATCTTTGATCGATGAGGCAAAGTTCACGGCTTTGTGTACTGTAATAATCAGCAACCACAGGTCAACAGCACATCTGCACGAGCAGATCGTACTCATGTTCCTCACTCATCGTACTCGTGTACTTCACTGTCCTGCCGGTGAACACCGGACATGGAAATGATTCAAGCCGTTCGCGTTCGGTTGTGGACGCATCACCTGATCGAGCTCTCTCAACCCAATTTCGTGATGGGCTGAGACGGATCGCAATTTTATCTTCTTTTTTTTTTTTTGAGAATTGATCGCAATTTTATCTGACCGATCCATTTTCCACTATCTCGACAATTCTCGGTCCATTGCTGTAGTCGGCTAGGCCGCAAGAGCAGCTCATGTACGTAGCACTGAACTGGCCCAACCACGACGTTCCGAGGGCAGGACTGCAGTGCAGGGAGAGCCGCAATCGCTCTGCTCTGGCAAAGAGTCGAACACATGGCGCGCGTGCTCCTCCGCCGCGCGCTCTCCCTCTCCGCCGCCGCGCACGCAACCCCCCGATTCGCCGCCGCCTTTGCCTCC
This sequence comes from Eragrostis tef, assembly GCA_000970635.1. Classification (NCBI taxonomy): domain Eukaryota; kingdom Viridiplantae; phylum Streptophyta; class Magnoliopsida; order Poales; family Poaceae; genus Eragrostis; species Eragrostis tef. The sequence continues at coordinate 21,121 of LAPY01000165.1, forward strand.
TCCTCCTCCGCCGCCGTTGCGCCGCTTCGCTCCCCACTCGACGAACGCCTCCTCCGTCTCCTGCGCTCCGAGATCTCCTACATCGCCGAGCGCCGCCCTCCCTACCCGGTACTCTTAACTACCCCCTTCCCCGCTCACAGTTGACGACCGCGTCCGCGGCAAGGTTCTCACCTCTACTCTTCCCCGTGCAGCCGCCGAGTAGCTTCAAGTCCTTCACCGTGGAGGACCGCCCGGGGGAGCAGTGGGTGCGCCTCCGCGCCGCGCGGGCTGGCGCCGAGGAGGTCAAGGTCGAGGCCACCATGTTCGACGGCGCCGCGGAGCCGCCGCCCGAGGACGCGCCCCTCTTCCAGCGTGTCGAATCGCTCGAGCGCGGGCCGCGCCTCCACCTCAGCCTCATCGTCGAGGTCACTCGGGGCAACCGCGTCCTCGGGTTCATCTGCTCCGCCTGGCCCGACGAGCTCGCCGTCGGCCACGTGCTCACGCTCAGGGAGAGCGGCAGCGTCGGCAGTGGTGGACGCGACTTCGTGTACGTATAATTGTGCGGTGCGCTTGGTTTGTGGTTCGGTTGCTCGGTTATGTGGTTTGTGAAGTATGTGAGGCTATTGGTTTGCAGGAAGCTGGAGTCTGCGGAGAGGGAGGCTGTGACCAAGTTCTTGAAGGAGAGGGAGGTGGATGAAGAGCTCGCCGGGTTCCTTCACGAGTACATGGCAAACAAGGAGAAGATGGAGCTGTTCCGGTGGTTGAAGACAATCGAAACATTCGTCGAGAAGTAGGCTAAGGTGTGTGTGTGTGTGTGTGTGTATGTGCAACAAGTACTAGTTACTCCATGTTTATTGTTCTTTTTGGGCGTAGAGCAAATGGCATCAAATAATTTCAAAGACAACACTGTCAGAAAATGTCATGAAGATAACTGACCACGATCAGTAACAATCCAGCAAGGATTTTTCAAAATTGGTAGTGTTGTGGGTTGGGTATCAGTGATACGGTCCCCAAGTAGCCAAGATGGGGAGATGATGCTGATCATTGGTATTCTATCATTCTGTTTGAGGTCACTTGAAATGTTGATATAAGTATTCTGCATGCTGTTGTTTGATGGTCACTTGAAATGTTGATATACGCAGAGGCCGGAGTACTTCGCCTTGTCTTACAGTCCTGTTAGTAATAGGAAGTGAAGAGATGAAATGGGAAGCCAATACTTTTGTTTTGTCGATAGAGTTAGCTTCTGATCTGGAAACTTGAGTTTACTCTCTAAAAGTGATCCTCACCTGGAAGTTCAGTGTACTCTGAAAGAGTGAATTCTGATTTGGAAACTCAAATTCAGCTTATGAAAGAAATGGTGTGCATGCAATCAACAGGACTGTGAAACTATGTAACCCCTTACTGGTGGCCTATCTGTGTCATTTTACAGTTGCCTACCATTGTTAAATACTTAAATGTTTGTAGCCAACATAGTTTTGATATGACCCACACCCAGAAGTCCAAAACATGTTTCCATGTTGCCTCATTTTTGGTAAATTTTAAATTTCATCTCTTAAATGAGGAATTGGATATGATTGAATGATCATCTGCTTCTACCTGAAATCACTCATTATTTCTGTATGAACAATGAGTCCATACCTTGGATTTGAGCCCCTAGATTTCTGAACCTCTCTTTCCATTTGCAGGCACCCCTGCCGACATAAGCAACATTACTTTATTCCTGGAAATGGAGGATAAATAGGTTTATGCGACTGTTGTCAAGAGATGGTCTCCTATATTCCCTGTGAATTATCTACTTTCCCACTGCTTGTTGTATGACATTCTAGTAATTCTTATTTACTGAAGCAGTTTCAGTGTCGGTTTGCATAGTAGCCCAGTGCTTGTGGAATTTGCTACCTCATCTGAGAAATCACTGAGATCCTATCTGATTATATGAATATCTTGCTGCTGGGCAATAAAGATTTGACCCTGTACCATCTCAAAAAGAAAAAGATTTGACCCTGTTCATTTTTTCTCCTTAATTTTTTTTTTTTCATTTGAATTGACAACGAGTTACTTTCGAGCTCGAGTAGTCTTTAGCTCTTCTGATAGAAATCAGGAAGGACGCTGCCAACCGTTTGAGCTCTTCGATCAAACGTTGAACTGCTCAGATAGGGTCATATACTCACATGAACAGATCGATCAATACATACCTCCATTCGAACAGTCACAGACGCAAGGAACCTGCCAGGTAGGTGGGGGCGGGTATGCCTCGCTGTGAACGGGGCCCACTTGCAGATTCAACACTACCCCTCAACGGCTAGTTCCACCCCCAACCGTTGGGCTAGAAACCAAACAAAATCTGAGAGCTACCTCACCAAATCACACTCCCCTCTGTCCATCTCTAATTCCGACGCCACGCTCCTCTCAGCTCCCCTCTCGCGAGATCACCATCAACCAGCAGGCAAGGACAGGCGGTGCGAGCTCCGCGGCCATGGGGTACACGTACACGCCGACCTACTACTCGGGCCTGCAGGACACCATCGCGTCGCTGTGCAAGTCCATCCTCCCCTTCCCCTTCCGCGGGGGGCGCCGCCTCACCGCCGACCAGGCCGCGGCGCGGCGCCACGCGGAGCAGCTCAAGTGGCAGCAGGAGTCGTTCCACCGCATCCTCCACCTGTCCGGGCTGCACCGCGAGGGCATCGTCCCGGCCTCCGACGTCGCCGCCTTCCGCGCCTCCATGCTCGCCGCGCTCGTCGCGCCGCCGCCCAAGCACCCCGACCCGCCCGCCGTCCTCCGCGACAAGCTCCTCTTCCTCCAGGAGCTTCTCTACGCCAGGTGCGTCTCCGCGTCCGAGTACAACGCCTCCAAGGCGCCGCTCGTGCAGCGCCTCGCCGCGCTCGGCGTCGTCGTCGACTGCCCCGACGCGGAGGTCTCGGCCGAGGAGTGGTCGGAGATCGATCTCCGGGATCCGCCTC
>LAPY01000165.1:29830-45452 GCA_000970635.1 Eragrostis tef
TGCTATACGAAGTTATTACGTTTAACCCCTCCCTTTGTTGTTGAATCTAGTATTCCTTTGCACCTGGGATGACTTAAGGAGAAATTTGAATTGCTCTGAAATTACAACTAATGGTACTCTGCCTTGTGGATTGTAATTACAAATATTATGATTAATAATTATGGAACTTTCAACCTAAATGGAGTGAAGAGTATAGGCTATTTTGCTTTGATATTTATTTTGCGGTGTTTTCTAAATAATTGATTGATGAATGTCCTCTTGTCTTACTGCAATTGTCTCAACACTGGCTACATGTATTCATGAATTGATTGATGAGTGATGATGAACTTCTGTTCCCCTTTGTATTTACTGTAATCAGGCACCGAATACTGAACCCTTCTTCCATCTGCGATGGAAGCCAAGTTTTTCCGGTTTCTGAAGCTTGTTGGGGTCGGTTTCAAAGCAAGGTCAGAGTCCCAAGGACGTGAGTTGTTTCTGAAACTGGGCTACAGCCATGAGGTGCAGTTCACCGCTCCACCTGCTGTCCGCGTCTTCTGCTTCAAACCCAACATAATATGCTGCACCGGCATCGACAAGGCCCGAGTCCACAATTTCGCAGGTGCCGTTCGAAGCTGCAAGCCTCCAGAAGTGTACAAGGGTAAGGGCATACTATACATCGATGAAGTTATCAAGTTGAAGCCAGGGAAGAAGCAGAAGAAGTAACAGGGCAGAGGTGTTTGGTCTTTATTTTTCTGCTTTTGGTCTCCTCACATTGATCCGATGGCATTTGTAGCTTGCAGATTTGATGTAGTTCTATTGTGGTAGGCAGACGAACAATTGCAGCAGATTACCACACTGGACGAAGTGCAATGTACGCGAGACATGTAATGAAGTTGGCAAGTTGTATGATGAATGCGCATAGCAATAAGTTAACACCAAATTGAAGTTTTACATCGCATCAGCTAGAGCCTTGTCTTGCGAAACAGATTTCAGTTGTGTTTGGAATCTTAGCAGTTGGGTTTATTTTTTGCAGAGGTGTTGCAAATTATGTATGAACGTGAACCTTAGTTGCGAACATGAAATAAATGCATGACCCGCAAATATTCTTTCTACTGTAACACAGTTTCCTCGCCCTTTTTATATCACAAATCTATTAAATCAATGTAGCAGAACTACCCAAACCTGAAGAAAGAATTGAACATGCCGAGGTTTAGGGGCAGTGGGACATTGCCGACAGCGACGGCTGGGCAAATTTGAGGTCATCGACCTTGATGAGAACTAACCCCAGGGCCTTCTCTCAGCAGTCAGAATGTTGAAGGGGAACTAAACCCGGGGCCTTCTCTTCTCGCCAGCTTTTATGTCAACCCCTTCTATGACGAGAAGAATCTGTTTATGAATTCAAACTTCAACCGATGCAAATCATACAAGTGAATGCTGGTTCGATCTTTTAGCCTGAGTTGTATCATTCTGGTTGCTGGTATTGTACGTACGATTGTCAGATTGGACCAGGGTTGCTATTTATGGCGTAATAAGTTGTATTGATGGGAGTTTGCATTTTCTTGATTAATCGTTTATTCTTCATATACGGAAGCAGTCAAAAGAAAAAGAAACTCCGGTTGTGCATACCGTCAGCATGTATTACAAGAGCTAGATGCGAGTCACTACAGTTTATACACAACAGGCAGTTTCTTGTTTTCTCAAACATGATATGCCAGTTCAGCCATTCTAAATTTTAAGAAAAGATGGTTATATAGATAGGTTACATAACAGGATGTCACGCTGCTAACTAATTGAGATACACCAGAAGTATCTCGATCTACAAAATCAAGGATGAGAAATAAAAGCTTATATACACAGGTTACACAACAAGATGACACAATGCTATCTAGTTGAGATACCGCCTGCAGTATCTTGATCTACAAAAGCAAGGGATCCTCTGGCCTTCATCTTCTTGGTTGAAATGATAATCGTAAGTTATTTCCTCCCCCGGGTTGATATGGCGTTCTGCGAAGAACACTACCTGGACATAGCAACAGTATAGCCAAATTTTAGTCCCTTGGTACCGTAACTTCTTAGTCAACATAAACTCCCGACAAATTTCATTCTGTTTAATACAAAAGGCTTGTAGCTAAAGTGTCATATTTGCGCTAATATTTTCAGTGATACTGAGGGAAAGCAGCTAGCAAACGGTTTTGCTCTAATATTGTCATATGCACTATTTTTATTTTATAACTGTTGCATGGCACCTTTTAGCTTTCTAATAAAGCTGATGCATTGCATTTGCTTTACAATTTGTAATGCAGATATATAATTTTGGGAAATAAATAAACATAGCAAAAGGGAGTACCTTCTTTTCATTCCTGACAGAGATTATTTTTGCAACACAGTTTGGCTGATCCAACAAAGATGGAAAGAATAGAATGAACATATAGCATACATTAGAAATACTAAACTGGATAAGGGCCCTGTTTGGAACACAGGTTGAATTGCCACAAGAATCTGAAAAGCTTGAAGACATGGCCAAGCACAAATTATTACCTGGCATGAATGGTTGACGAATCTTGCAATGCCACCCTTGCGGGTGGCATCAATAATATGATCTCTGTCAATTTTGAAGAAATAGCAGGCACTCTTATACTGTTGTCGTTTCCCAGACTGGTATTCTACCTCTCTTTTGTCAGCAACTCGCTGGCCAACAATTTCACCCACATACTCTACAACCTGAGATATTTTGATATACAAAATTTCAAATGACCTTATGTCCTAGATTCCTCTATCATTATACACGAAGGAAAAAAAGGATGAATTACCTTCGAGCCACGTGAAATATACACTGATGTATAGAGGCCAAGTCCATGTATGCCCGATTTATACACTACCAAATGCTTCGGTCCTTTTAACTGATTGCAGTGAGTACGTTCCATCTGAAATGACAAATAAGGACAGGAAGATAGAACTTTGTCACAATAGCTTCTTCTGTAATAACCTGCAAACTATTTATGTCTCACAATAAAAATGTTAAGATGACAAACTGCGTTATAATGGCAGACTGCAGAAAGAGGATACCTGTCCTCTTCCACATGACTTCCATCCATTTATATGTAACCAAGCATTTATCTGTTCTTGGGAGACACTGAACTCACCACAATACGCTTCAGATGTCTTGTGGTTAACTCCTTCTCCCTTTCGACCTTTAAACCCCTGTTTCAAATTACAAATTGTTAATACAGATTTATGATTTTGAGGTAGTACAAAGGTTTTTTAAAAAAAGTACTACCTCTGTACGTGCACATGTCCAGTTGTTGCTTCTCAAGCATTCCTTCTTAGTATTAACATGATTCATGCATCTCCCATAAAAGCCAACATTTTCATTGTGCTCTCCTTCAGGCTCACTTTGCAACAAACCCTGTTCAAATACCACAAGCACATTTGAATACAGAAATTACAAGACAAGTGCACAAGAATATGGATATTATATGTTGCACCAATATAAAATCAAATGAGACCATTTAGCCAGAGTTTCTCTCTTTTATTTTCTTAGCAAGCATAAAATTCAAGAACTGTACAAACAAATTATGATTTTACTAATGGAATGCAAGACATGATTTATATCATCCTAAAGGCATCAAGCTACCTATTCACTGAATCTTCCAATTGTTGTCGTTAGGACAACAATTTTAGTTCAGTTTTGAACTAAAGCTCTTGTCCTGAAGACAAAAAATCAAAGAAAGAGGGAGTACATTTTTCCTGAAGTACTTGAAAAAAAAAATCATAAGTACTCCCTCCGTTTTTTAATATATGATGCCGTTGACTTTTTTCGTTACTTTGACCATTCGTCTTATCTATAAATATTTGTGTAAATAGTTAAGTGTATATGTTAACTTTAAAGTGCTTTTGATGATGAATCCAATGATATTCATTTCACATTCGAAAAGTAATTATTTAAATCTATATTGTTAGTCAAAGTTCAACGATAAAGTCAACAATGTAATATAATTAAAAATGGAGGGAGTATGCAGTAAGTAAATGTGTTGAGTACAAACAAGGGCTGCCCATAGAACAAGTCTTATTATTTGTGCAGATAGCATACCTTCTGATGCCCACACCAAGGATGAAAGAGCACCGAACATTTTGCATCTCGGCACTTGATAAATGAACCCCCAGTTCTGTTACACAGGGAGCATGCCTGATAATCAAAAGAAGAATTGCAACAGTCAAGGCCAAGACGAACTTCATTAAAGATTATAAAACCTAGAACTGTAAGTACAATTGGACAACTTCATAACTAAACATAAGAGGACATCTGTGGCCCCGGGCAGCACGTGGCACTGGATATGCTTTACACTTGCAAGTGCAGAAAGATTAGTCCAATATATCACTATAGAGAAAATTCCTTCTATGACCTCAAAACAAATGCAATTTGCCTTCTATGGCCCTTTCGGAATCGAATTTCCTTGTGAGGCCCAAAATTAATTTTCAGTTCCTTGCATGGCCTCTTGTTTCTTTCACCGTGAAGAATTCCTTTCAAACAATACGAAATGTCGATTTTACCCTCAGCCTCTCTCTCTCTCTCTCTCATCTCAACTCACACGACAGATGAAAAATGATTCAGAAAAAAGTGTAGTCATGCGTACATGCAAGTGTACGTATACATATGCGTGCACTGGCCGCTGCGTTTCTTGTGCAATGTGCAGTCAGTGTGTTGGGCAGCTTCATGTGCTTGAGTGCTAGAAGCTTCATGACATTGCTTGCTAGTCGTCTCCTACCTTTGTTTCAGGGTAGCACACTAAAATATATTTTAGTACTAATAGCTCTAGGAGTGAATACTCGTTGTAAAATTTTCAGCAAGCAGTGTGAACCCATACATTTGTGAAACTTTGCATGAATTAAGTTAATCCAATTGTGATGTGTTCGTGCTCTTATTGTGCAAATCAGCGTTGTGTGCAAATACAGACCTATTTGTCCAATTATGAAATTAAAGCATGAAAATAATGTTCATTTCAAAAAAGGCCAAGATATACAATTTTGAAACACAACACACCAGTAAATTAATGCTCACATTCCTACAATTTTTGAACATAAATGAAGTCCATTTCAAATCAGGGGTAGAATGGTACTTTTATTCTCTAGTTAACACCGTTAAGTCCTAAAACTAAAGGAAGGGCCATGGAGGGAACAGAAAATTAGTTTTGGGCCTCATAGGGGAGTTCAATTCCGGGAGGGTCATAGAGGGCAACTGCATTTGTTTTGAGGCCATAGAGGGAATTTTCTCATCACTATATGAATATGCATGTACGGAACTCACGGTATTTCTCTTGGCAATTGAGGCACCCGATACATCAAAAGCACTCATTGTGGTGGCATTTGGGCATTTTGTGCCAGGTGTCCACAGTCCACAGACCACGTGAACCCACTGTGTTGTTTGTCGTCGAAGTAAGCAGGAATCATGATTAAAAGAGGTCCAAGAATTGCTAGTATTGTCCTCTGTATTGATAATATTATCCCCATGTCCATTATCTGCTAAATTTCGTAGGCCTGTTGCAGACACAAAGTTCAGAGTTTGCAGGTCTGGAAGCATAAAATAAATTATAATAGACACCTTCCCTATGTAAATACTCACTTGTACCCTCACTGCTCGTATTTTCAAATGAATCAATGTATCTTTTTGCTCTTGTTGGTATTCTCAAACCTTTGAGCAAACTTTTCAGAATGTTCTTGTGTTTCAGTGCCCTTGTCATAGCTCCACCTCCATAACCACACAACACACAAACCTGAAAAAAGTAAGGAAAATAGAGTGATTAGAGGGGGGACAGTAGTACATACAACTTTTTGTGCCGCGGAAACAGTTAACCACCTTTTGATTTTAGAAGAAGCAAGCTAGGCTCTATCTTTTTTTTTTTTGAAAGACCCGGAACACAATGTGTGTCGAGCAAGCTAGGCTCTATCATGAGCGAATATTCTTCTTTAAGTTTGTACAGCGACTATATCAGCAGCGTACCAGTAACCCCCCAAAGGTAGACACACTCGCATAGTTTCACTAAAGATGGTTACTATACCCTTAACACAGAGCACAGACAAGCTAGGCATACCATTAAACCCAACTATAGTTGGTACACATAAAAAAAAATTGGCAATGGTGTAGCAAATAGTATGCACTCCCCTTACATTTTTTTTTAATCAGTATACATGCATGAAACATTGGCTCTAGCCTCTCGCGAGGTCACGGCTAGTAACAGTTCCCATTATCTAAAACAAAATCCATGCATGAAACAGCTCCTTTTCACATCGACACTGAAATTAAAAACAAAATTGTAGCCTTACCAAAAAAAACATCACCATTTTTCGTTGACCAGTTAAATCGTGGACTTTCATGGCTAAATTTCCTGAGGACAGCAAAATAGGAAGACACTTCCTCTGTCCCAAATTTTGAATCCTAAAGTGACAGCTATTTTGGGACAGAGGGGGTAGTTTTTTAACCAGTTCGTAAAGCAAAGGATATCTCACGCTTTGAAGAAGCGAAGGAATTTTTAAGGTCAAGAGGTTCAATAACTTGGAAAAGAAATCAACAAGGAGATTAATTAATGATGAGAAGATGAATTGGCGAAATCACTTTTGAGCTTGCATTAACGTTATATTAAGCTTAGTATACACAAGGACGCATGTGCTTACATACTAATACAAAACCTTTTTGAAATGAATATTCTTACTGTGTTCCGAATAGTAGCCTTGCAAGGTCTACAGAACCATTGTCCTCTTGGAACTTTTAGAACACCATAGCAACCTTGATGCACCTATACAAAATACAGGCCTCTGTAAATATGCAGTAGTACTAGGCACAGGCAAGAAGCAGTATGACAAACTTTGATATAGCACTTGCTGCACTCTATCATTTGATTGCAAGGCTCCAGGTTTAAGATCCCACAAACACAGCATGAGGCCTCTGGGCTCAGCCATCCACTATATCTGTCCAAGATATTAAGAAAAACTTTATCAGACCAGCTAGTAAAGCAAAAAAAAATCAGATAAACATAGTGTATCTCGAGAAGTGGTTTCCATAGAATATGTTCCCAAAAGAAATAATTGGTAAGTAAATCTATAAGACACATATACTGGAACCGTGACCTTGTAGCATTCACTTCATGGGTTCGCACTGCATTGTCTTCATCACTGCCAGAACCGCGTGATGGTATGTTTGACACATTCTCATGCCTCTTGATCCTATTAAGGGATACACTTCCTCTTCTATTCTTAGGTTCTGCAGATGGGTGGAACATTATGTTGGTAAAAAAGGTTTGTTCAGCACTTATATGTAAACTGATCAAAAGTGCAGTTTACAAGTTCCTCCTAATGCAGCTTTCTTATACAGAAAAGACTGTTGCTCATGTTACTAATAGTTAATACGTAACCTGGAGTACGTTGCCACTGGGAAAAACAAAAGGGCAGCAATTATGTGCATAGGATTGAAGAGAAAAGAACAGTTTTGTCCCTATGTCGAATCATTTTTACAAGATGACTTCAAATTTTGTCGAAGTACTAAAAAGATGCTAACTGCAGGGCATATAGACAAACATCAGTGATCTTATACAACATACTCCCTCCATCCTGTAAATGATGACGTTAGGACAAGAGTTTTAGTTCAAATTTGCACTAAAAAAGTTGTACTAACGTCATCATTTAAAGAATGGAGTGAGTAGTCAATTTCAGTCATATACAGCCAAAAATACTGTGGAAATCCCAGCCTTATCATTACCTCTTGATGCTCTTATTTGAAGCTGTTTTGCCTCCACATCTGTTTGGCCAAGAGTTTCATCTTCTACAGTAGCTGAAATGAGAGGCCTTTTTCATATTTCCAATTTTCTAAAAGATACATTTGCAAGCTACATGCTGATACTAGTTCAAATGAAAGTTTTAGAAATATACCACTACATGGACTGCAGTTACCGTCACCATGTGGCCTGTTGAACGAATATGTACTCTTTTGAGGAACCTGCATTTCATCTTCGGCTTGTGTGCTGCAATTTTCAACACCAACAGAAGACTCGTATACTGAACAATCTGAGCTGTCCACAGAATGGTCTGAGCTCTTTTTCTTTGACAAGTGCGTACTTTCTGCTTTACATATGGGTTTGACAACAAGGCATCTCTTAGCCTTCTTAAGAATTAGATTCAGTAGAACAATCTTGGGAGATTTTCGATTGTCATTAGCTATCCCTGTAGCAATTACAGTAGAATCTATACTGGCACTCCCACTGCAAGCATCTTCACTTTTAGGTTCATTTACAATGCAGTTCAGAGACACATATTTAGGCAGTTTGCGGGCAAACACTCGAGTCCCTTCATATTGCTCTCTTATATCTTGAGTGATCACATCTTCTACTTGCTTTTTCCTATCAGAGGTACTTATTCCTCCAAAACAGTTGACCTTGTCATCTTGTTTCTCATCATCACTTGTGGAGATCTTGTTCTTCCTGTGAAGCCGTTTTACAGCCTTATTCTGATGCATGGTCGCATATTTTTGTTTGGTTCTAAACAACCTGTGCGAAAATGAAGTACCCTCGTTTTGTGGTTGAGGACCCCCATTTTGGGATGACTGGGAACTAGTACTAGTACAATCCTCTGAATCTGAATGTTTCGCTGAATATCTCAGTGTTCTATTTTTCTTTGGAAGTCCAAAACAATGTTCCTCACTGTCACTATCCTCCAGCCTACTTCCGTCAGAAATCTGATTGCATTTGCGCTTCACTATAGATGGACCCAAGTGAGATCCAGGGACCCTTTTTAGGCCGTTTAGGGTCTTTTCACATCTTGTACTGGTAGGAACATAACTGGATGCAGAACATTGCTCCATTCTTGATACTTCATCACATAGATTTTTACGTTTGTAATGTTTGGCATTGCAGGAGGGTATATTCTTAAATTCAGGTGATACCAGAAACTTTGTCACCACAGCACTTGACGACCCAGAAGACAAACCAAATTTTGGTTGCCCTTTTGATATTACAGCATCTCTGTAAGCACCTTTTTTCTCTGTTACAGATTTGAACCAGCTGCCACCCGCCACTGATGCTTCAGATACATTCTTCAGTTTCTCCACTATAGCAACAGAAGGCTGGTTTGTTACTTCATTGGAGGCATTTTTCTGAAATGAGCTTTGAGAGATGCTTCCTTCAGCAATTCTATTGCTTAAGCATTGAGTTGCTGATTTTGCATCCTCTCCTGATGTGCTGCATCTAGCAGGAATTTGCATTTGGAGCTGATGTTTGCATCCCGGTATAGTATGATCAATTCTGACACCACAGTGCTTTGTAAAGCCATAACCGGGCAAACATTTTGGGACTACAAAGTAGCAGCAGCTTCCATGGCTACAAGGGCCTCGTTCTTTCATACTAAGGGCATCAAACAGAGTGTTTTTTGTCAAGCTGTCAACTGTATGCCCCATAGAACTGCGATAGATAGAAGAACATCAATAGAAGACCACATTCATTATCAGAAATAGGATGCAAGGTGCCATGTACGTCCCAGAAGTACCCATGTTATGGATCAGCCCATGCCACCCCAGGGCCAGCGCATGGACAGTGTGCCGGACTGAGGGTGGCATGGGATGATCCATCACATGGGCCCCTAGATTAGGCAGCCCTGAACCCAAGCAGTCGACCATGCCGATGCCCTTGTGCTGCGGAGACCAGACACTGGCATGGTCGCACTGCTTGGGTCCAGGGCTGCCTAATCCAGATCCATGACACAAGGTGGATAAAATTGTGTTCTATTAACAACTAAACATTTGAACTGATCAGCAAAGATTAAAAAATGAAGGACGGTGAAGGTAAATGAAAAGGCAAGTACTCCCAGGATAAAGTAAACAATAACTAACATCCACAAGGTACTAGTAAAACGAGAAAAGATAACACGGATGCACAAATGTTGCAGCATATGTCTGTCTTTACAATCAGAAAACTGCATGAAGTATCACACTCTGAAGGTATATACTAAGCTGATTTAAAATATGGAAAAAAAAAAGTATGCTGGATCCCTAAACAAGCAGGGTGAGTATAATCAAACCCTTGAACTACGAATCTGTGTCATTTAAATTAAATTATAAAATGGAAGCTGCTTGAACCAATAAACAGAATCAAGACTTGAAATCATTTGTCATGACAAGTTGCAACAACCAGATGGAATAGAAATGAAGAGAATAAAAGGATCAAATAAACCACAATTTACCTTCTGCACTGAAAGCCATCAACAGGACATGCATAACAAGAAGACTGCAAGATGTGTTCTCCAGAATATAATGATGGTCTTTGCATGTAAGAGCCACAGGTACAAAGTTCATCTAGCCCTGAAATAACAGAAGATGTAGCACTGAATTGAGACAATGGAACATTAAACAAAATAAAAAGGGTTATCCATCATATACGCAGCTTCCTCGATGAAGAAACCAACCTTTAAGAGTACACTTACTGGCTAGAACTGGAAAATCATCACCAGAAAACTGCGTTCTGCACAAGTGACCAGGTCTAAAACCAAGCTTGGAAACATCTTCCTGAATTTTGGAACAGCAGCCACAAATCGATTTTTCCATTTGTGAATGATCATTTTGGCATAAGCTAGGTAGCAATTTCTGAGAACAATAACATTTCCCATTCTCGTAGCTTGTTTTGGCAAAAGTTCTCAATCTTTTATGTGCACACAAGTCAGCGACACATTCCAAAGTTTCTCGGGTGCTGGCCTGCACAAAATGCTTGGGTTATAGAGAAGAGAAGCAACAAAGAACATGAATTTGGATGATTCTAGAATCAAAGCTTCTGTTATGTGCAAATGAAATAGCAACCCACCATTTCAGCACATGCAACATGATGGGATTTATCAACCGAATGCGTGCAACTCCTGCAGTTTGTGGGACATGAAACTGCTGCAGATATTTTGGAAATTCCAGTATTAGGTTGACTAGGCAGAAAATGCGACCGGCAACCACCATAGATCAACGGTTCCTGGCTATTAGCATGCAATAATTCCTGATGATTATATCCACCAGAAGCTGCTGAAAGTGAAATATCCTCTGATCTTCCTTTCATACGAATAATGGACGGTGCCATCTTGGAACGATTATCATTATCCATTTTCTCAATCTGTCCACTTGCAATTTTGGGACCCTCAGAACTACATGCACTATCCTGGGCCTTAGGAAGATGATGCTCATTACTATTAAGGATATCATCGATGGGTTCAGATGCACTATTCCTCTCCAGATGTGAAAGAAATAATGATATCAATGAATTATTTGTTGTACCATCTGTAAGCGCATCTCCTTCAGAATGTTTTGTGCCATTAGGAAATTCGTTTGATTGCTTCTTATTTCCATTCAAAAATGGCAGTTCACCTTGTTTTGCTATACTTCTGTTGACCTTGGTTGTTTTCTTTGGACAAGGATCTGCACCAAACGATCATGGTGTTATATTTGTACAGGAGGGAGGGAGGGGCACAGAAATCACATGTCATCAATCAGATTTTTCTACTATTTGTATCAAATTTCTAAATCCTATAAACAATTCACATTATGCAACTACTTTTTTTCATGTTTTGCACATGGCAAAGCATAAACACAAGCACAGATGCCAAATCCATGGTCACCAGTCAAGGTCTAGTGTTCTACCCTTGAATGACAAAGCCCAAAGAAAATAACGAAAAAAGAACAATACAAGGGTCACACTCACTTTTACATAACAATGGCGCATGTGGCTGAGGTTTTTGAAATTCAATTACTGTAGACTGCACCGATGGTAATAGGGCGTTCATAGGTTGATGATAAGAAGATTGCCCAAGCTTTAATTCAGTGTTTGAAGCATTGCTCACACTGTCCTGTAATATTTTCTGAGAGATATCAGGCCTGCAGGCCCTACTGTCATGGTTTAGAACTCCTGTAGAACTTGGCCCATGATTACGTGAAGATGTGTCAAAGTGTCCATGATAATTGTTTCCAATCCTTGCTTTGAAGTTTAAGCTTCCACTTGATGTGACAACAGGGCTCAGACCCAAGTCATGATCTTTATGTTTTTTATCAAGGCCCAAATTCATTATCATTGAACTCTGTACTAAAGCAGAGTTACTTGTAAATGCTCCATGCATATCGATACCCTTTTTGTAATTTGCTTCAACAGGCCTTTTCTCAACATTAGAGCATCCTTGACCCTCAGTGTACAGATCACCAGAATAGACTTGTTTGTTCAAAGGTCCAGTGATATTTCCAAATCCACCTAATAGCCCTAGTTGTCCTATACTATTGTTCCTTGAGGGAAGGCTTTTCAACCTGTGTTCTTCTGGAGAGTTTTTAACACATGCCCATTCTGGCCAATCCCACTTAGTATCAGCAATAGATCCTCCAACCTAGACGAATACAAAAGGGGAAAAACAATTAATGGCACTACAGGAAAATTTAATGGTACTGTAGGCACAACTAACCAATAAAACTGGAGTTGTAGTAAGATTTTTCCATGATGTAAATAATCACAGCTAATTTCGCGTATTGGAAGGTCATTAGTTTTAGTTATATGTAACTTGCTCACCCCTGTGCAGAATTTGAACCACTGTGAGATATTCATGCCATTCTCCACATAGACAATTTCTCCAGCTTTTTCTGCAGGACCTCCTGCGTGCTGTAAAAGAAAAATACACATGTAGATAACTAAATTTTAGACGTAATAAAGTGCATTAAATACAATCCATCAGTACCTCGCAGAACTTAGCTATAGACATTCTCAACTGATGACACGAGCAAATGACACCAAACAGCCCAGAACCACCCATAAAGAACTCTCCACCTATTGAAATGCCACAAGCGTGTCAGAAGAACTTCAACAGTATATGTTAAGTGAGCACAACTGTTTCAGGAAATACTAGCATCAAGAGATTGCTGAAACAAGCCAACTGATAGTCAATATCAACTTTTAACAGATTCACTGAACATGCATGCTGCACGTTTAAAGGTTGTAGATGTTTTGGTTTCACATGGCTTATGATGCATAGCTCAATTGCCGGGACTTTATTGGGGCCATTCCGATACAGATTCGGGAAGCAACAAAAGAGGGGGGGGGGGGGGGGGGGACGTATTCACAGTGATGTCATGGTAGTCAAATCAGGTTGCGTTGCAGGTTGAACTCACCAGTATTCAGACAAGAGACACGGACACTACCAACAAGCGGTGCAGGGAGACGATGAGGAGTCGATTTGAATGGCAACATCTGCAGTGTGTGTGCATTTGCATCCTGGAGCTGTATTCCCCGGCGTGTTACACCTGCAATCCAAGTTGCAATTGCCACGATCAATAATCCGATTCAAGGAATTCAACAGCTGTCTGTCGAGCTTGCTGGAACCGTACCTTCGTTTGCTGGACCTGCTCCTGAGAAGGCAACCGCTCCAGTGGCACTTTTATTCAGAAACTGCGCTCCAAAAGCCGACTGCCCATTGCTACTGCTAGCTGGCAATCCATGTCGACTAGGTGCGAGGCCGCCGAGAGGAGATGCACGAGTGAGATCAACCGTAGCAGCATTGCTCGCGCTCAGCTTCTTGAACATGGCCCTGAGGTCCGGCACGTCACCGACGGTGGAATAGCTCCCCGGAACCTGAGGGAGCGAGCCGTTGCTCGGCCCCGCCCCCGCGGGCTGCAGCGAGCTCCAACTCCAAGGGTTCGCCACCGGCTGCTCCGACGCTGCCTGCTGCGCACCGCCGAAGGGGCGGAGCAGGTGGCGCAGGGCGGCGGCGCCATCCATCTGCACACGCGAGGTAAAGACGACATGTGAACACTGAACTGAGCAGCTTCTCCACGCTGAACACTCGAGCAACAGTGAAACAACAAACAAGCAACACCGGGCAGCAGCATTTCGACCCCGAAATCACGAGCGCGTCACCCTAGCGACCGCCGAAACCGCGCTCGGAATCGCGAGGCTCGGGTGAGCGTCTGGTTCGGAGGGTGCAGCCGGAAACCTCCCCTAAACCCTCCGCATTCCGCGACCGAAACCCAAAATCCCCACCGAGAGGCGCGAGGGGACGGGTTGCGTTGCGTACCTGCTGGCTCGGCGGCGGCGGCGGGGGGGCGGCCACGACGCGCCGTCCATCTTCCCGCGGCGGGGGAGGAGCGGTTCAGTTCTGGAGGCTGGTTGGTTACTGCTAGCGGCAACGGCAACTGCAGCAGAGGTGATGGTGAAAACTGAAAAGTGATTCCGTTCGCAAGCGAGGCGAGGCGAGGTGGGGTGCGCGTGGAGTTATGGGGGAGGCCGAGCGGTGCAGTGCGGCACTGCAGCGGCGTGATGAGGTGGTGGGGACGAGGCGCCCTGCTGCTGGTCCGGGCCGGCTCGCTTTTGATTGTCGTGTCGAGTCAGCTCGGACTGACGCCGATGAGACGCTGGGGTTTTGGCAGGGTTCTGTCTCCTGGACCCCGTCCACTTGGCCATCTCCGATCTCCGCGAATCATCACCAGTGTCCAGCCGTGACGGGTGCTCCGTACGTGCTCATTCGTGCTGCTGCCGCGGCGCCCCGCACCGGCCGATCGTGACGACATGACGTGACAAGTAGTAGGCCAGCACTGTTGTCGCTGTGTCCGGGGATCCCACTTGTGCTCTTCGCTTTGTTCTTCCTCCTGATGACTACACTGGACCAGTGTGTATGTTCAGGGCCGACTGCATTGACACGTTATTAACTAATCGATGCTGCAAGCAGAGCCATCATGTAAAAAGTTTGTGCTTTGTAGTAGTACGCCGTATTCCTTGAATAAAGTCACTACTCACTAACCCCTTTAGCAAAACTTCATTTACGGAAGACTCGTGTTTCCTTTATTGAGGACGAATGATGGATGCGGAGCATGGATATTTTCCCCTTAAACTTCAACGCTAATCATTATCGTTGACCAGGGTTTGAAATACCGTGAGAGGCTACAAAACCATGAGGCCGCGGTTTGACGGTTTTCGCGAAAACCGTGAAAACCGCGGAAAAAACAATACAAACGTCGAATTTGAATTTGAAATCGAATCTGGGTAGTTTTTGAGAAAACCGTGTGAAAACCGCTCAAAAACCGTGAAAAAATCGTGGTTTTCGTTGAGAAACCGTGGTTGAAAAGAATAGTACACCTTTTTTTAAAAAATAGTACATACACGGAAGCAAAAATTAAAAAAAAAAAAGAAAGTTGAAACCAGACCTAACTCGGCCCAGCACAAGCCCAGCCGGTCCCTTGTCTTCTCTCCCTTCATTTTCTCCTCTCTCTCTACAACCAAGTCTGAGCTGGGCGCGACTACGGCGACAAGCGCGGGGGCGGCGATTCGCGGCGGGGACGCGCGCAGGGTGGCGGCTTGTCGGCGGATCGGCTTCGGGTCGTGAATGGGGGAGGCGGGGAGCAGAGAAGGTTGGGGACGACACCCTAAATTGCAATCGTGAGTCTGTGGAGAAGAGGATAAGGTCGTTTTTCTTTTTCTGCCTTTTCTTCCAATAATTGTTTGGCTGGCCAAACTTGCGATTTTTCATGTTCTTGTTTCACAAACAGTCATTATTCGTCGAGTACTACATGTAGGAATTTTGGTTTCAAATTTTGTCAAATTTTCAAAAAAATTCAAAATTCGAGTTCGAAAACCGTGGAACCACACAAACCGCTCCGCAC
>LAPY01000165.1:49584-66374 GCA_000970635.1 Eragrostis tef
AATATGACGGCGGCGGTGACGGCGAGGCGTGCCACTGCTCTTCTCCCGCTCCTCCTCCCCTCGCCGGCTGGGACCCGCCTACCCCACCGCCGGGTGCTATCCCTGATTCCCCCACCTTGCTCCCACCGCCTCCTCTTGCACCCCGCCAGGCCCTTATCCACCACCCCCTTTTCGGTCTCCGCCTCCTCCACCGCCTCGAACGGCGCGGCTGCGGAGGCAACCCGTGAGCTGCACCTGTACAACACAAAGTCGCGGAAGAAGGAACAGTTCCGGCCGCGAGCGCCTGGCGGGGAGGTCGGCATGTACGTCTGCGGCGTCACGCCCTACGACGACAGCCACATCGGCCATGCTCGCGCCTATGTCGCCTTTGATGTCCTCTACAGGTTTCCCTCGCCGCATTAGCATGCCTGATCTGGTCTAGTTCGTAAAATAGTGTTGCGAATTCATAGCAGCCTAATTGCAGCATTATTTGTGGAGAGTGAACTGATTTTTCACATATAATTTTAAATGCAAAAATGTAGGCTTTCACTGAACATTTTTTTTTGTAATTTAATAACTGGCTCAATTTAGGATAAAGACTGTGTTGACTTGGCTACAATGGTTAAGTTCCTTGTAAGTTGGGTTTGCATGTATATTCCGAACTTCGGCTTGTGTATAGGCTTGATCTAGACTTTCAAAATATTATGGATACTTTTGATTTGTATAATCTGTTGTTTGTCAACTTATCTATATTTGTTATACTGCTCCTGGTAATTTTTGTTTGTTAAGGAAATGTTGCACATGCTTATCTGTGGTATCATGATAGGTACCTGCGTTATTTGGGCTATGAAGTTCGCTATGTTCGGAACTTCACTGACATTGATGACAAGGTGGCATTTGGGCTAAGTCTTATTGGAAAATAAGTGATTCTAAGTTCTCTCAGTCAACGAGTTATTATTTTCTTACATTCTCACTACTTACAAGTTGTGCGAAGTCATAGCGTTACTTTTTCGGCCTGAACTGAAGTAAGGATGGCAAATATCTTATTTGAATGCTCATGCAATATGGCCAATATTATATTTATGTCAGGCTTATATCTTATTTAACTAGATACCCCCATTTACACAGTTTTCTGCTTAAATTGTATTAAAGATATTTTTACATGAAAACTAGAATGAATATTTAAATGCTATTTGCTTATCTGCACAGGAAAGCTGAGTTGCACTTCTGGAATTCTGTAGATAATTGCAAGAGCAAACCAGCTGGGAGAAGATCCTTTTAGCTTGAGCAAAAGGTTTTCTGATGATTTCCTGTCAGACATGGCCCATCTTCAATGTTTGCCACCATCCGTGGAGCCACGTGTTTCAGATCATATCGATCAGATTATTAACATGATTAAACAGGTACATATCATATCTGCATTTAATACTACTTAGTAAAGCTTTGCCAGACTGATGTTTTAAGTGTTCTTCATTTCTGGCTCCATATCTACAAAAATTCTTTAAAGTTCTAACTATCATTGTTCTACAAATATTGATTTCTTTGTTTTATTGCAATTTTTCTTGAGGCAGATCCTTGATAACAAATGTGCATATGTAGTGGGTGGGGATGTCTATTTCTCTGTTGACAGTTTTCCTGAATATGGAGAGTTATCTGGTCGAAAACTAGATGATAATAGAGCTGGGGAAAGGGTTGCAGTCGATGAGAGGAAGAGAAATCCAGCTGATTTTGCTCTGTGGAAGGTAAAAATGTCCCAAATGACAGTATGCATCATTTTTCCAAATATGCTATCTGTGGGGATGATTTAGTTCGGCATCAAATTAGCTCATTATATGTTAACTGCAGGCTGCAAAAGATGGGGAGCCATGGTGGGATAGCCCTTGGGGTCCTGGAAGACCAGGGTGGCACATAGAATGCAGCACTATGAGTGCACATTACTTGGGTCATTCTTTTGACATACATGGTGGTGGAGAGGACCTCATATTTCCGCACCATGAGAATGAGATTGCTCAGAGCCGTGCGGCATGTTGTGACAGCAGCATAAATTACTGGATTCACAATGGTTTTGTGAATGTAAACAGCCAAAAGATGTCTAAATCGCTTGGTAACTTCGTCACCATACGCAAGGTAAAGACAAGATAGAAATCATGTCATGCCCTGATAAATAATAATCTTTCCCGTGTTCACTAAAAAATGCCAATTTCCCAGGTTATAGAGATATACCACCCGCTTGCCCTGAGAATGTTCTTACTTGGGACGCACTACAGGTCCCCGATCAACTACACAATTGAACAACTAAATGTTGCATCAGATAGATTGTACTACACATATCAGGTATACTCTATATCTATACATTCGCTGTCGTTATTCTGATGCAAATTTATGTGCATGAATTTCTTGCCTGGTTAAAGTTAACTAATTGGCAAGGGGAATGGGTTAGACTAGTGGATAGTTAATCTGGGAAGCTATATAAGGCCCTGTTCCAAACCTCTAGTGATAGTAGTTAGTTGCTAAAATTATCTCTAAAGATTTGGAACATCTCTAGCTAATAGTTCAGCTAATAATTAGCCAACTTCTAGCTAATAACTATTTCATTAGCTGATCCAACCCAGCTAATAGAAACTAATTAGCTAGTTTATTAGCTAGAGGTTTGGAACACCCTCAGCTAATAGTTAACTAGCTAATAATTATCTGGCTAATACTTTGCTATTGGCTATTAGCTAACTAATTATTAGTTTTAGAGATTTGGAACAGGGCCTAAGTCATCCAACTACTTATATAGTTATATCTATCTTTGGCTTCTGAGTTCAAACTAGAGATATCCCAGACATTATATTAGCATGCAGTGTAGTAACATGCTTAAGTTGTCTGTTAAGATCTAAAAGCAAAGTTAGTATTAAATTACAGGTACCGTGCTTTGTATTTTGAAACCAAACTTCTCTGTCTTTAAAGTGGGCTGCTAATATGGTTTCATTGTTAATTCTCCCTGATAACATGAATGAATAAGTGATGCTCAACCTGGATTAATTTGACATTTTAATTGTTGCGGAATTTATGTTGTTTTTCATTCCTAGAACTTGCCAGTTAAATTTCATGTCTTTACTTGGTCAGGCGACCTTAAACGAAGCAAAGGAGCAAAAAGGGCCTACTTGCCTAAACTGATTTCCTTTTTTATATTGACTTTTGTTTTGTCTTAGCTGATTCTAAATGTTCAAATATTATCCCATGATTCGGAATCTGTAGTCTGCCACAGTTTTCTTCCTACACATGGTGCCCAGTGCCAAAGATAGATATAACTATATGCAAAGGAGCAAAAAGGGCCTACTTGCCTAAACTGATTTCCTTTTTTATATTGACTTTTGTTTTGTCTTAGCTGATTCTAAATGTTCAAATATTATCCCATGATTCGGAATCTGTAGTCTGCCACAGTTTTCTTCCTACACATGGTGCCCAGTGCCACCTGATAGTGTTGGTCTACAATACTTGGGTGTAACTGCAGTAGTGGCGCACTTGGTCTAACCTTGATGGATTGGCCCCAAGCCACAGTTTCTGCCTATATTTTCAACAACCCAGAGTGCTCCAGTTTTCCTGGCTGCTCAGAAGTCTGAATATTCAGTTTGTTACCATTCTTGCTGTTTCGGGTCATTCCAGTGCTGTAAGGCTTATCAAGGGGCTCACATGAATTGTTTCCTGTCTCCAGACATTACATGATTGTGAAGAGAGTTGTCGGCAGCAACAAATCAGTACCGGCGCATTGCCCGCTAATACCTTAAGCTACATCCAGAAGCTTCACGATGAATTTGAGACTTCAATGTCAGATGATCTTCACACTTCGGTGGCATTGGCTGCTATATCTGAGCCATTGAAAATTATGAATGATCTATTGCACACTCGTAAGGTAAATTTAATGTTGAACTCATGCAGAAATAGTTTATTAATATTTAGGCATTGTGTGAATCGTCGCCTCTTATGCACATGGTAAAATCTCTCTGAATTGTTAACCTTCTGACATTTGAGCAGGGTAAAAAGCAGGAAAAACGACTGGAATCGCTTTCTGCCTTTGAAGAGAAAGTAAGAGTAGTGCTCTCTGTTTTAGGATTGATGCCTTCAAGTTATCATGAGGTGAGCGCAATGTTCTGTTAGCCCTGCTGAATTAATCCAATATATGCATTGTTGTTAGTCAGGCAGCCAGCAGCTTGTTCTGCTGCAGAACAAACTTTGCTAAGAGTATCACTGTTAGTCTATCACAACCTTTGTTCATAGGGCTTGTTTGGTTGGTGCCCTCAGCTCCATGCCTGAGCAAAAGTGGTGCCTGACCAGGCACAACGTTTTTGCCTGACCAGGCACATATGCAGTTTAGCTGTTTGGTTTATGCTTGTGCATGAGGGTAAAAACGAACCATAGAGAATACGCTTTCTAAACAGATAAATGGAACATCAGCAGTGCACCTTCACCACACACTGGAAGTCTGGAACAGGGGAATCAATGGAGTTCGCTGACGGCGAACCTCCGGTGATATGGTGGCCTAGATACTAGTAAAACGGAACCATCTGACGATGAGGACTCGTCTGATGTAGCTGGTCACTGCAGAGGAGCTCAGGAGCAGCTGGTCTATAGGGTTCAGTGGAGCATGACAGAGGGGAAACATTGAAATCCGGTGAGGCCAGCCGCTAGTCCACAACAAACTAGAGTCAAGGAGATGCGCTAGAGAGCAATGATGTCATGTGCAAATGGAGTCGAAGTTTAATGTAATGGAGAGGACGAATTACTGTTGATTCATGATAGCTGCTAGTATGGTGGCAGGCTGCCACCATACCTGTCGAGCTCGCCACATGAGTCAATTCCTCACTGAAGAACACGGCAACCTGGAGTTCGGCGTCGAGCTGCTACAGGAATTTGCGGTTAGCGCTGCTGCCTAGGGGATGCTGCCTAGCGCTACAGGAATCGGCACAGTTAATATATTATAGGGCCTACCTATATATTCAAGTTTTGAGTACATAAAGCATTCAGTTCCACTGACTTCTGAATGTCTGTTTCCTTGATGAATGAGTGGGATAAAGGAAAGAAACGTTATATTTAGCGATCACTGCTACATGTTAAGCCATCTATACCGTTTACAGCAATACAAGTATATAATGCAAGTCAGCTTAGAGACCATTTTAGAGTATTTAGTTTGTGGAGCAGCACGTTTGCCCCAATTTTGACACAGAACCTGTAGTAACGTTACAATTTTCACAATCAGCTTTGAAATATTTCCCTTCACGCAACTAATGAGCTTCTGTTCTCAGGCTCTACAACAGCTGCGTGAAAAAGCACTGATAAGAGCTTCTATCACTGAGGAGCAAGTGCTGCAGAAGATCGAAGAGAGGACTTCAGCAAGGAAGGCAAAGCAGTATGAAAAGTCTGACGAGATCCGAAAAGAACTGGCTGCTCTTGGAATTGCGCTGATGGATGGTCCGGACGGAACAACATGGAGACCATCCGTACCTCTCTGTGAGGAAGGGGTGGTTGCTAAGACATGATTTGAGAAGGAAGTTTTTGTCAGTCTCGAAAATTGCAGTATTTTATGGGTTCTGCGATGAAGAGATCAATAGAGTTTCTGATAAATCGGACTCTGTACGTGACTGCGTTGTCCCATGGAAGCTACAGTAGAATTCATGACGGGCAATAACAGAAAGGACCCCAATTTTGATTTTCACCAGCTTTCTTGTGATCCCCAATTCTTGTTACTAGTACTCGTTACAGCGAAGTTTAGTACTCCTACTAGTATACCATATGGCTGATAGATATGTTTTACCTTCCGCTCGTGCTTATTATTGTTTCTGTAGTGCTGTTTTCGTTTTCTTCCGAAGAAATGGCTCGGCTGTCAGGCCACGTGTCACCATTACAGCCGAGATAGACTGACGCGTGGGCCAGGCTCTGGCTGCAGTGGCCCACGTGCCACGCTATCCACACGCTCTTTTTTGTTTTTTAGAGGAAGCCATCCACACGCGCTCTCGTGCTCTCTTCTCCGCCGCGCAACTCCTGGAAAAACTTCAAACTGCAGCAGTTGCACACACCCTTCCTCCTGTTCTCGCGACCGCTCGATATGCGAATCCTTCTCACAAAAAATTCGAACTCCACGCCTCTCCTCGCAGCTCGCTCCAAGTCCTAGCCATGGCAGGCTCCGCGCTGCGCTTCAATGGCCATCTCCTCCTCGCCGGCAGCCACCATCACCGCCTCCTCCTCATGCTCCCGCCACGCGCGCCTCTCCCGCTGCGCGGCCGCTGCTTGCCCCGAGCCGTCAGGGTGTCCTCCGGGGAGGACGGCAGCGGGGGAGGGTCAGCGAGCGCCTTGGAGAGACGCGTGGTTCCTGAGGCGCTGGGGCAGGAGGAGCAGGGAGCGACGGGAGAGGAGGAGAGGAAGGGGGGAGTGAAGGAGGTGGCCGGGGGGTTGGAGCTGAGGTGGCCGCGGTGGGAAGGGTTGGCCGAGCGGTACAAGCTTATCGGCGCCACATCCCTCGCCTTCGTCATCTGCAACATGGACAAGGTGACCCATCCTGTCATGTGCTTGATTTGGACGGTGCTGTGCAGAGGACTACAAATTTACTGTTGGCCAATCATTGTTGCATGATACCCAAATGACTTGGTAGGAATGTAGAAATCGCGAATTGAGTGTTTAACCATCTGGTGACTGGTTATAGTGATTGCACTTCGACATTATTGTTCTCATATGAAAGCAAAGAGATGCTGTGGTTGTGAATTGTCAGCAAGTACTAGTATTAGCTTTTGCCAAATGTGTTTGTTGAAATAGTCTTCCTGGTTGCTTATTAACACATGCCATATCAAATATGATGTTTGATTTCCTGAATTCCATTTTGGAATTCGTTATGGCGTTTGCATATCTAGTACAAGTATGTTACTACTCCCTCCGTTTTTCTTTTTTAATCGTTAGGACAAGGATCCGTAGTTCATTTTTAGTTCATGTAGCTTGTCTGAAACGTCAAGAAATAAAAGATGGAGGGAGTATGTTTATAGTAGATTGTCAGCATTTCAAACTTGACCAACCTCAGTGGAACTAGACGGCTTTATATTCAATAAGGAATAGTAGTTTGTCAGTATTTTGACAACGTTTTCTTACGGGCATGCAAATTGGTCCGAAGTTGCAGTTTGGTCTTTAATGCACTCTTTCACACAACATGATAATTTTAGTTCTATAAAATGCTCGTATGAATGGTTCATCCTGTCCTGTCAAGAACTTCTGTTAACTGTAAACATTCTACCTTTTCAGGTTAACTTGAGTGTTGCAATCATTCCGATGTCACATCAATATGGTTGGAACTCATCAACTGCTGGTTTAGTCCAGTCCTCATTTTTCTGGGGTTACGCATTGAGTCAACTACCAGGAGGATGGCTGGCAAAATTATTTGGCGGAAGGTTTGTTTGGAGTAACAAAAGTCTCTCTGATATGTGCAAGTGCAGAATAACTATGGCTGAGTAAAGTCAGATCCATTATCGTCTGCTAAATAGGCAGATGCCAGAACAGCACTAAAGAGTACATAGTGCTAAATGCTATTGTACAATCGTGGGCTGAACATTTTTTGTAACCCTTTTTCAGGCTGTAAATAGTTTATATTACCGTTTTACCCAGAACTTTAGTTAATTTTACCCACAAGAATTCAAATTCAATAGGAGAGGAGACTGATTGTAGGAAATCAATAGATCAGTTTGATCCTGATTCAGAACTAATGGCTCAGAGGCCTTTCCCTTGGTGTATTTATTATCCCATGTTCTTTCACATCATCTTCTTTCAATGATTGAATCCTACAATATTCATGACTGTTTAACTGTCGTACTATTTGTAACCATTACCATTTAATATACATAATGACTGTTTCTCTTTTGTGGTATTGTACCATTTAATATTTTTATTTTATCATGACTGCAGGAAAGTTCTTAAAATTGGTGTTCTGGCATGGTCTTTAAGATGCGCTAGAGAGCAATGATGTCATGTGCAAATGGAGTCGAAGTTTAATGTAATGGAGAGGACGAATTACTGTTGATTCATGATAGCTGCTAGTATGGTGGCAGGCTGCCACCATACCTGTCGAGCTCGCCACATGAGTCAATTCCTCACTGAAGAACACGGCAACCTGGAGTTCGGCGTCGAGCTGCTACAGGAATTTGCGGTTAGCGCTGCTGCCTAGGGGATGCTGCCTAGCGCTACAGGAATCGGCACAGTTAATATATTATAGGGCCTACCTATATATTCAAGTTTTGAGTACATAAAGCATTCAGTTCCACTGACTTCTGAATGTCTGTTTCCTTGATGAATGAGTGGGATAAAGGAAAGAAACGTTATATTTAGCGATCACTGCTACATGTTAAGCCATCTATACCGTTTACAGCAATACAAGTATATAATGCAAGTCAGCTTAGAGACCATTTTAGAGTATTTAGTTTGTGGAGCAGCACGTTTGCCCCAATTTTGACACAGAACCTGTAGTAACGTTACAATTTTCACAATCAGCTTTGAAATATTTCCCTTCACGCAACTAATGAGCTTCTGTTCTCAGGCTCTACAACAGCTGCGTGAAAAAGCACTGATAAGAGCTTCTATCACTGAGGAGCTAGTGCTGCAGAAGATCGAAGAGAGGACTTCAGCAAGGAAGGCAAAGCAGTATGAAAAGTCTGACGAGATCCGAAAAGAACTGGCTGCTCTTGGAATTGCGCTGATGGATGGTCCGGACGGAACAACATGGAGACCATCCGTACCTCTCTGTGAGGAAGGGGTGGTTGCTAAGACATGATTTGAGAAGGAAGTTTTTGTCAGTCTCGAAAATTGCAGTATTTTATGGGTTCTGCGATGAAGAGATCAATAGAGTTTCTGATAAATCGGACTCTGTACGTGACTGCGTTGTCCCATGGAAGCTACAGTAGAATTCATGACGGGCAATAACAGAAAGGACCCCAATTTTGATTTTCACCAGCTTTCTTGTGATCCCCAATTCTTGTTACTAGTACTCGTTACAGCGAAGTTTAGTACTCCTACTAGTATACCATATGGCTGATAGATATGTTTTACCTTCCGCTCGTGCTTATTATTGTTTCTGTAGTGCTGTTTTCGTTTTCTTCCGAAGAAATGGCTCGGCTGTCAGGCCACGTGTCACCATTACAGCCGAGATAGACTGACGCGTGGGCCAGGCTCTGGCTGCAGTGGCCCACGTGCCACGCTATCCACACGCTCTTTTTTGTTTTTTAGAGGAAGCCATCCACACGCGCTCTCGTGCTCTCTTCTCCGCCGCGCAACTCCTGGAAAAACTTCAAACTGCAGCAGTTGCACACACCCTTCCTCCTGTTCTCGCGACCGCTCGATATGCGAATCCTTCTCACAAAAAATTCGAACTCCACGCCTCTCCTCGCAGCTCGCTCCAAGTCCTAGCCATGGCAGGCTCCGCGCTGCGCTTCAATGGCCATCTCCTCCTCGCCGGCAGCCACCATCACCGCCTCCTCCTCATGCTCCCGCCACGCGCGCCTCTCCCGCTGCGCGGCCGCTGCTTGCCCCGAGCCGTCAGGGTGTCCTCCGGGGAGGACGGCAGCGGGGGAGGGTCAGCGAGCGCCTTGGAGAGACGCGTGGTTCCTGAGGCGCTGGGGCAGGAGGAGCAGGGAATGACGGGAGAGGAGGAGAGGGATGGGGGAGCGAAGGAGGTGGCCGGGGCGTTGGAGCTGAGGTGGCCGCCGTGGGAAGGGTTGGCCGAGCGGTACAAGCTTATTGGCGCCACATCCCTTGCCTTCGTCATCTGCAACATGGACAAGGTGACCCAAATGACATATGCTTTGATTTGGATGGTGCTGTGCATGGGACTACAAATTTACTACTGGTCAATTAAAATGTTGCAGCGTTACCCAAATGACTTGGTAGGAATGTAGAATTCGCGAATTGAGTGCTTACCATCTGGTGACTAGTTATAGTGATTGCACTTCTACAGCGTTGTTCTCATATGAAAGCAAACAGATGCTGTGGTTGTGAATTGTCAGCAAGTACTAGTATAAGCTTTTGCCAAATGTGCTTGTTGAAATAGTATTCCCGGTTTCTTATTAACACAGGCCATATCAAATATGATGTTTGACTTCCTGAATTCCATTTTGGAATTCGTTATGGCATTTGCATATCTAGTACAAGTATGTAACTATATTTATTGTAGATTGTCAGCATTTCAAACTCGACCAAGCTCAGAGGAACTAGGTGGCTTTATATTTAATAAGAGTAGTATTTTTTTTTTCAGTATTTCGACAACGTTGTCTTACGGGCATGCAAATTGGCCCGAAGTTGCAGTTTGGTCTCTAATGCACTCATTCACACAACATGATAATTTTAGTTCTATAACATGCTCATATGAATGGTTCATCCTGTCCCGTCAAGAACTTCTGTTAACTAGAAACATTCTACCTTTTCAGGTTAACTTGAGTGTTGCAATCATTCCGATGTCACATCAATATGGTTGGAACTCATCAACTGCTGGTTTAGTCCAGTCCTCATTTTTTTGGGGTTACGCATTGAGTCAACTGCCAGGAGGATGGCTGGCAAAATTATTTGGCGGAAGGTTTGTTTGGGGTAACAAAAGTCTCTTTGATATGTGCAAATGCTGAAATGCAGAATAACTATGGCTGAGTAAAGTCAGATCCATTATCGTCTGCTAAATAGGCAGATGGCAGAACAACACTAAGGAGTACGGAGTGCTAAATGCTATTGTACAATCGTGGGCTGAACATTTTTTGTAACCCTTTTTCAGGCTGTAAATAGTTTATAGTACCGTTTTTTACGCAGAACTTTAGTTAATTTTAATCACACGAATTCAAATTCAATAAGAGAGGAGACTGATTGTAGGAAATCAATAGATCAGTTTGATCCTGATTCAGAACTAATGGCTCAGAGGCCTTTCCCTTGGTGTATTTATTATCCCATGTTCTTTCACATCATCTTCTTTCAATGATTGAATCCTACAATATTCATGACTGTTTAACTGTCGTACTATTTGTAACCATTACCATTTAATATACATAATGACTGTTTCTCTTTTGTGGTATTGTACCATTTAATATTTTTATTTTATCATGACTGCAGGAAAGTTCTTAAAATTGGTGTTCTGGCATGGTCTTTAGCTACTACTGTTATTCCTGTTGTAGCAGGGTTTATGCCAGGACTTGTCTTATCAAGGGTTCTGGTAAGCTCTACTCACAAAGAGCATGACTAGCTTTAATCTATTGCATTCATCATAATTTTTGTAGCATGTTTCATTGAGTATTTCACTGTTTTATCCTTAAGATCATATTAACCCTTATGAAAGCGTCCCTTGGTATGAGAGTATAGGATCTGTATTGAGCAGCATAGTCGACATTTATCAATTTTGAGTCCAAGCATCCTTTTTATTGACACCTGTGTGAATGATGTAATTTTCACATACTGATGTACACATGGGTTGCAGTGTTTAAAATGCGTAGGTGCTAAGCGAGCAATTGGGCACTGCCTAAGAAGCCCCAGGAGTTTCTACTTTGACAGATAAACTTAAAAAGATAGAACAATAATGAAAACAGTGCATATTACCACATGATCATTAGGAAAATAGGTGAAAACACCTAGATCAACAGCGTAGCTGAAAGCAAGGCGGTGGAGCTCCACCTAGCGGCGCCTAGACAGTGACAATTTTAAACACTGATGTGTTGCACTTACCATTTAACAAAGGACATTTCGAAAAGCATGAGAAGTCCCAGAACTTTGTGCTAAAAAGTGAGCTATGCAAATTTTAATGCACTTTCTCCTGTTGCGAAGTGAAATGAAACATCCCCATGCACTTTCTGAAGCACTCATATTTGGTACTAATGCCTAGTTACCACTTCACCACACCTTCTTGCTCTCTGGTTTGTTGAGTAGTAAACAAAAGTCGACACCTATAGTTTATTGGCATTTTTATTGTTTTTTAATTGTGTTATGTTCTAGGTAGGCATTGGAGAAGGTGTCTCACCATCAGCTGCTACGGATTTAATTGCTAGGCAAGATTATCCTCAGAATCAGTTACAGTATTTTTATATGCTAGTTTGGTGACATATATTTATTTGAATTCTCTTGCTACAGCATGTGTCACACTTTGTTTTCTGAATAATGTGGAATCTATTCCGTCACAATGTAACTACTACCACTTTTTTTTTCATGCCTCCTTTTTACTTTCTCTCCATACCAAAATATAAGGCGTGATTTTCTGGAATTCAAATTTGTAAATTTTGACTAACAATCAGGATGACTATATCGGAGTTTAGTGATATTGAAGTGATACTAGTAAATTCATATTTCAATGTACTTTCCTATGATTTAATCAACAAAACAAAATACATTCCTGTGATAATGATTTTGTATCTAGTAATAATGTAGAGGAAGAAAGTATGGTCAAAGTACAACGTAGAAGACCATACTAATTAAATTGCGCCTTGTAAAATGGGACGGAGGGGTGAGGTGTTAGAGGATGAGTTCTCCCACTGCCACATTTGTGTACTCAATGTGATGTCCGTATTTGTTACAATGTTCCACTGAATGCTACTCCTTGGGGTATTATGATAGTATGATACCGACCAGGGTTCAAATCCAGGCCATGCACCAAGAAAATGTCACTCACGGGTTCTCTAGAAAACATGAGTTAAGGCCCGATCCATAGTGGGA
Source organism: Eragrostis tef (assembly GCA_000970635.1). Taxonomy (NCBI): domain Eukaryota; kingdom Viridiplantae; phylum Streptophyta; class Magnoliopsida; order Poales; family Poaceae; genus Eragrostis; species Eragrostis tef. The sequence continues at coordinate 62,254 of LAPY01000165.1, forward strand.
GGCTCACCTTGGGGAAGTTCTTTCCACATGGGGCCAAGTTTTTATTTTATGATAGTATGATGCAAAATGGTTCATACGTGACAATATGCTATTTGCCATAGTAGTTTGGAACCTCAGGCCACCGTTGGCACTCACATGCAGGTCCATTCCCTTGCAAGAACGATCAAGAGCAGTTGCTGTTGTGTTTGGTGGTTTGAGCTTTGGAAGTGTATTAGGGTATGTATATTATAGGTTAATGTGTTTATTTTATGCATTTTTTTTCACATACTTCCATTCATTTATATGCTAATGCATGGAAAAGCTGACCTAAAAAGGGATTTACCATTGTCTTTCTGCTCTAAATAATTTTAACTCGTTCCCAAAATAAGTTTATTTCTACAACTGGTCGAAGTTAAACTATCTTAAGTTTGACCAAGCTTAATATAAAAGAATATCAATACTTATGACACCAAATTTATATCATTAGATCCATCATGAACTATATTTCCAGTGTACTTATTTGATGTAGTCATGTAGCAGATGTTGGTACTTTTCTCTAAAATCAGTCAAGCTAGTTGGACCTAGAACAACACTAGAAATATACTGATTTTGGGACAGGGAGTAGCTTGCATCTTTTCTAAGGTAACTGATAGGAATACTATTTTAAGCTACCGAGCTTCTACCCCCCCTTTTTTACTCAGACATGCAGGACAGGAGATTATCATTTTATACTTCATGTTTTCCCTTCTAGAAAAGGTATTCTGCTGTAAGTAACATGTAACATTGAAGAGTGCAGTGAAAAAATTAGTTTGAAAGATCAAATGCTGAAATCTTTCTCATGAAGTGCTTATAACAGTTCTGCTGGTTTTGTTTTTCGTTATTGAATCGACACTGATGAAATACAACTTATCATATCAAAAGCATGAGCTCAACTTGTGTGTTTTCTTCATCATCTTTATCTTGATAGCCATCCAAAGTTGCTTCATAACCAGAGAACAACATCACTTTACATGCTCTCTGTGACTATGTGGTTTGAAGTAACAGCAATAAATGTTTGCATAAAAAGGTAAAAGCAATAAATGTTGCCATAAAGTTAATATTTTATCCATTTTATTACATTGCAGACTTCTATTTGCCCCTCCCATTATTCAGAACCTTGGCTGGGAGTCCGTATTTTACATATTTGGCCTTCTCGGGATTATTTGGTAAGCATATATTTGTAAGAATTCGGCCAAAACAAAAAAACTATTTCTGGCTTAGCTTTACTTTTCCTTTAATTCACAGGTGCCTAGGGTTTGAATCTTTTAAAGAAAAACAGCCAAGTGACAATGAAGGCAGATTAAGTGGTAATCTCAATTTCTCATCTCGGCCACGATGATGGACACTCTCCTAAAAGTTACTATAATTCTTATTGTTATGTTCTGTTAGGGATTTTGGAACATTGGATTTCTATGGTAAAGAAATCATGGTATTGCCTTAATTCAGTTGTGAATCTTGCGAATGGGTTTTGGGCTTGGAATTGTAAATTCATCTTTTGGTTTATTGCATGGAGTACTTTCTCATCAAGGCTTCAAGTATCTAGTTGAGTTTATGGACAAAACATCTTGGCTGGCATAATTATACCTAGTTTACTTTGTACTATATTTGCCGTTGTCATTTACTTTGTACCATTGACCTGCTATTTTTTTCTACACTATTCTGGCTAAAGTACCCCTTTCAGTTATCATCTTACAGTTGTTTTATGTACAGTCAGCTCAAATAATTGTTTGAACACCACATGATTTGCTTCTACTCTGCAGATTTGGGACAAGGTTCTGTTGTATCCGATGGTCTTATCTCATCGTCCATGTCTTCAAGCTCACCAGACTCGTCATTGGAAGATCTACAAAATTCACTAAAGGTTGTTTTCTACTATTAACCAAGGTCATGCTATTTTAACCCCTCCCTAGAGGGTAGGTTGAGGGATTGAATGACATTGATGAAAGTTGAATAGTACAGTTTCAAAATCAAGGCAGAACGACCAGTGTGATTGATGCATACTTACTGTGTAAAGCTTGCAGGAAGGGGAAACAACAGAAAAGTAATGCTTGCATAGTTACATTCTTAATTTTTTACATATCATCTGCAAGACATGTTGGTTTCCCTGTACTTGCAATGAAGTGAATAACTTTCATTGTCTGAGATGGGCACTGTCCAATTTGACTACATGCCAATGAAGTTTAGCACTCCACTAAGTGCAAAGAGTGATTTTATTACAATGTGGCCATCTTAGGTAGTTGCCACATAAGTTTAAGTATAAAGAGTGATTTTATTTACACACATTGCTAGTATATCTACTTCGTTATTTGTTCTGTAGGATGTGCCTTGGGGAGCATTTTTCAAAAGCAAGGCAGTATGGGCAATGATATATGCTCACTTTTGCGGAAGCTGGGGTCATTACACTTGCTTGTCTTGGCTGCCAACGTTCTTTAGGTTTGACACCTTGCTTGTTCTCTTATCAAGTTACTTTATTCATACTTTATTATGGACCATTTATATTGATCGTCACTTATTTGTTTCAGTGAATAATTTGAATCATAAGTTTATAATGACTTAAAATCCACCTTTGCTGCAGTATCCAATTTGGTAGTATTATGAAGTTTGAGCTCTGATGTCCCTAGTTCCACGGATAAACTTTCACTATGCTAACCTTTTATTTCAAGGATTTTCTTAGACCTGCATACATATTCTACATCAGTCTATCGTATATCCATTTCTGAATTTAGGGAAATGTTGGTTCAGTTGCTATTATTCATCACATTGTGTCAAACATATGTAACTGCTTGTTGGCTTAACTTTGTCCAACTCATTTCTTACGCAGTGAGGAGTTGGACCTGAACTTGACAGAAGCAGCATGGGTATGTACACTTTTTCTTTCATAGAGCTACAGTAAGATTTTTCTTTTAACTGCCCCACATGCCTCCTCATAGGCGATCCTCGTCTGCCTTTATTTTTCATTGATGTCTAGATTTTACTCCAACCTCATGTGGAGCTTTTGAATTTATATATTCTTTTAGCACTGCTATAGGTACGACTCATTTGTTAGGCTTTTGTACAACCAGGAGATCCAACGGCTAAAATCACTCGGGTGGTGGTTCAAATATGAATCAAAGGGCTTAAAACACTTGGTTGGACAAAAGTCTAGCAAATGGGTCGTACATGAAGCATTTTCCTTTTTTTTTTTGTAGGTGTCTGTCCTTCCTCCTCTGGGTTCAATGATCATTACATCTATCGCAGCGCCTTTTGCAGACAACTTGATATCAACTGGAGTTGACACCACAAAGGTAAAGATATTTCCTTTTAATGAACCATCCCTTTGGGATTTTTTTTTGGAGACCCTTTTGGAGGTTCTTGAGTGTGCCTTTTTGTTGTAGAGCCTATACGCTTGTTAGTCCGCGGCTGTAGGCACCTCTGGTGGGTAGGTGCAATGGTTGGCACTTAGGGAAGGGCCGTGGAAATAGAAGAGCGAAAACTAGAGAGGTTGGGAGTGTCAGCTGAAAGGATGCAAATCCAACCCTTGCTTCTCTAAATCTGACATACTGCACTGCACTATTTAACTTTACCAGGACTAACAGCACAGTATATACTCCAGCACAAATACCATGGACATGTTGTTTCAGACTCAGTTCTTATCTCTTCCTATTCGATCATGACACCTGAGCACGAGCCCCTGCTGCTTGCAGTTAATTCAGTTACTCCCTGAAATCTCCAAGTTGCTTAATCTGTTGTATTCCCCAACAGGAAGAAGTCCACTATGGAGGGCCTTACCCAAATCCTAAACAAATTTTAGAACTGAACATTTATATCATAACTCAAAGGCATTTCACAAATGGACCAATACATCCTTTATCGTGAGAAAACTGAAAAAATGAGTCTGTTTTGCTTAATTTCTCTAGGTCCGAAAAATATGTCAAACAATCGCCTTTGTGTCGCCTGCGGCTTTCATGACGCTTTCCTCTGTGGATCTTGGATTGCCTCCATGGGAAATCGTTGCTTTTCTTACAAGTGGTCTAGCACTCTCCAGCTTTGCATTGTCAGGTCAACTTGTTAAACTTGCCATCAAGTTACGTATTTTTTTTTGCAACTTTCCAAATTCCAACCTG
>LAPY01000165.1:82160-97956 GCA_000970635.1 Eragrostis tef
GTGAAAATTTGAAGGCTAAAGATGTTTTTCAATTTTTCCTGGGTGCATCTGCACTCGCAGCTACTAAAACTGTTGCTATACTAAAACTGAAAGAAAAAAAATCTGAAGAACAGATGACAATACATGCCCTGTTCCACAGGCTACAAGATTGTCCCTTCATATTGTCAGCGTCAATTGTTGCAAACTGTGTTCGTCCGTCCTCATCACAACGCCAAAATTCAGAGCAAGATTTATTCAAATGGACCGACGCTGATTAATTCCCTAGTGTTTTCTTCATAAACAACAAAATGGACAGCATCATTCGCATCATGGTACTTTGATAATTTCAAGCAACCTATTATCTGCTGAGAAATAGTGAGAGACCGAACGGCGATCATACCTCCAGCGAGGAAGGGATGGTATGAGAGATGATGCCATTGGTGATATCAAAGGGCGGCTAAGGAGGGCTGCACCACTGCCTCAATTTGCAGGGTCATGGACCGGTTTGCGCGCACGGTCCTGGGTCTTGGCACGTTGCCACTGCGTGTCCATATAGCTTCCTGGTGCGTGTGTTTTTTCTTTTTTCTTTTTTCTGCATGCATAGGTGAGCAAGGAACTGGAAGCCGAAGATCTTCAAAGCCCTGTCCCCTGTCTTCGTGCCATGTCAACTCTCATATGGAGTCAATCATCGGCAGAAATTATGTACGAGCCTGCCACGCACACACGTGAAGCAGCTGCAGTTGGAGAATACCAGCAGTGGCGAGTGGAAGTCGAACAACTATAACGACGAAGGTAAGTGGGATGCATTTGAAATTATGTGATCCGTGATCATACTCAAGTCACCAATGTACTTAGAGATAAATGATCATGGACACCGGCCAGATCAGAGATGGCTGGTGATGGACCAGTTGAACGTCGTTTGTGGCAATGATCCCCAGATGCCTGCGAAAGGCCCATGGATTTTGGAGCTATGGCGATTAAGATGCAGAAGCGGCATGGATTTCCGAGGCATGGCGCGTGGTATGCAGAAGTACCATGACTTTGAGATGCAGCGCCGACCAGCATATGTCACCGGTGAAGGAGTAGATTGATTTCTGTTTTTCCTGTAGTTGTCACATGTACAACATCTGTGGATGGCTCGACCTCCTTGGAAGCAGGGTCAAATTACTAAGATCTTCGTTTTCATGGTGTCCTTAGGTTGATGCGGTGTTACAAGCATGCGACCCTCCTGGTCCTCCTGCATTGTCAAGGTCTGGGGATTCAAGGCCTGCACCCATGGAGGTTGTACAGGCTGCGAGAGACGAACTGCCAGGAATCAACATTGATACCTGTGGACCACGGTGACCAGGTATTTCGATGGCATTCTTCGTTGGACGGTTCTAGCAGTGAAACTGAGCTTGGGCTAAGCGATTATGAAGGCTTGAAACTGCCCGTGAATAGCCCTACAATCCTACATATATGTCTCCATGTCGAACAAGGTGTCATGAAGGGCTCCAATGTATACAGGTGGGTAGGTGACAGACTTGCAGGATCGTAGTGTACTACAATGTAAGACAGAGACCTTATCACTGATTATTTGTTTTCAGGAACTTTTTCTAAGTTGTTTAGAAGCTAACACTTTTGAATCAGTACAAAGAATAAAAACTTCAGGTAATCAAAGGAACTGGGTGCTGTCAGGATTAACAAGGTAATCAAGAAATTAATCTAGAATTTATTCTTTGTTGTTCCACAAAAAGAAGGTTCATTTGATTGCCTTTTTTAATGCGATACAAATGAAAAGCTCAAAAATCAGAGATGATAATCGCCGCAGTCCAACTGCTTTATTTAGTTACCTTAGAAAAATTTGGATACACTGTCAAGCTCACGCTTGCTTGCTGCATTTCAAAAAAACTATTGTTTGTAGATTTGTCATCACAAAATAAAAGTGAAGGGTATCTCGATTTACAATATCCATTTGTATTTTTTAGTTAATCCTTTAGTCTACAGATTAATATAAACAAATGCTAAGTTAACTAGCCACAAGGCCTCAAATAGAACAGAGAAAAAAATGCAGTGATTTCGAGGCTAATCGTGTATGAGCATGTAGTGTAAGGTATAAAAAAAATAGGTTAATATGTAAATAATTTTATGAAATAGTGCTAGCTCGTGCACCTGCACGGGTTGAAAGGCTAGTGTAATTAACGCCACCGATTGAGGGAGCACTCCCGCATTCACCGCACCGGTTGACAGAGCACCGCGGTGCTGAGCTTAGCCGGCACAACAGGCACCCATTCAATTCCTTGCGCCCGTGCGGTGGCCGAACAGCATTTTGGGCGCGGGCTCGGGGTATGAACACCGGAACACTCCTCGAGCAAGGCGCGGAGCGAGTTTCATCGCCAGGATGGAGACAACTGGTTGAGAAAATGCACCACGCCGTTGGATCCTGCATATCTCAAAGGCGTCGACAAGCCAAGACATTGGCATCAAGTGTATAATCCTTTGCATCCTGGTGCAGCTACATTTCCTGTTACCTCCTAATCCCACCCAACCAAGCTTAAAACTACCCTCTACATGCATGTCTCATTACAGATAACCTGAACTCCTCGTATGCACGGGATATGTTTGTGGGAATGATATGTATAATATAGTGTAGAGGATATGGTACGAAACATGCACACAAAATTTGAGACTCAAATTCAACTTCTACAAAAAAATACAAAAATAACAAATCATGAAAAAAGAGGAGGAAAAGGACAAAACAGTGGCTGTGCAGTTTTTTTGTCCACTTTCACCATAATTTGTTATTTTTGTATCTTTTAACAAAAAAAACGAGTTTTGATCTCAAATATTTTCTGTGCATGTTTCTCACCATGTCCTCTACACGTATGCCAAGTTTCATAATTTTTCAAAACTTATATTAGGATTTTCAAGAGAGTTTTCACAATTCCACCAAATATGGAGTTTCTCAGAATATTTTCCCCTGTTGTATATGTCCACCAAGTTCATGCAACAAATGAATGATCGGCGTCAGGTCCTCCCTGATGATATACGTACATCTAAATTCAATGTTATGTTGCAATAACACGAGAGCAGCATTTATGCTACCCACTACTGTATATATAAATCGAAGATATAGTTTGAAAGTAGGGACAACCAACTAAGCTATTGCTATTCAGATATCTTATGAAACATCCATTTTTCTTATTAAAAATCATTCTTGAATATTTGCTTATTATTCCGATAAGACAATTCTTAACTGAAAAGGCAAAACTGAAACAGACACCACACTGATTTTTCTTTTTCTGGGTAATCCTCCTTTTAAATTCTAATGATGTTTCTTTTTTTTTCTGAATTTGTTTCCTTTATGAAACTTCAGTGACTGAATTTGCAAACAAGACATGTAAACAGAAAGTATATATACCAGGTTATAAATAAAGGACGCCTCCAATGTTATCCTCCAACAATGAATTTTCAGCACACAAATACAATTAAGCTATCACAATGAATTAAGTTGGCGCTGTTTAATTCCATCCAATATTTCTTCATCGCTCTATGTTCTTCATATGAGAAACCCCAAGACTTAATTAAACAAATATCAGAAAACAAAAATGGACAACGCAATTCACATTATGCTACTACATGTGATTCGGAGCAGGACCAAATCACGGCACTACAGCAATGAGGAAGGAATACTGAGATGAGCAATTATGCCATTGGTGAAACCAGCCGGGAGCAGAGGAGGCCTGCACCCGGACCCGGTGCAGTCAATAACGCGATAGGTGCAGGAGAAGAGAAACGAAGATGTGGGCAGGCGTCTGGAGGAAGAAGACGCATATTGAGAAATCTGTTCGGGGCAACGTTAACTTCAGTAATAAATGAACAAGAACTATGCAATTTTCACAAGAAATATTTGGTACTATGAAAGTTGAACTTACGAAACCATGTAATCGAACGTTGCACTAATCTAGATTTTTTTTAAAAAAAAATGCTATTGTTATTCTGCTCTGCCCACATACGCTGTTGCTCTCGCACTTATCGTCTCGTACGGTGTTGCTGCGTTCGCATGCATGTATGTTGTTCCACTGACCACTGTGTTGCCTAGCTTGTGCACAAGGTCCCGGGTTCTTACCTGCCTGAGAAATCATTACCAATATTTACTACAGAGAACTGTTTACATTAGGAAGAAAATCAAAGGTAATAGAAAGAGAAGGATGCTAAACTCAGCCTCTTCGCCTCTTGAGGATGATGTTTTTGCTTGCACCATTCGGCTTGGAACGATATCGCTTCTTTTCTGTGGCACGTGACAGCTTGAACAATCACACGACGTCTGAAACAATGTTTTAACTAGAGTTCCTCTACTCTCGTACGATTCTTAGACGGGGCAAGGCAGGAAGCGTGAAGCAAGAATGGTTGAACTGAATCGGCAAACACCTTGCAAATTAGTAATGCTAACGTTGAAGGCACGATACACTAGGAAAACACAACCGATATATCCTTGTACCAGTGGAATATTTGAGCACCAATCGCATACTTCCTCGAATGACATGTGTATCGCGGATTCACGGGCATAATGTGTGAAAAGAGCGTGATACCGCGTCGACGAGAGGGAGAGCACAGAGGAGAATGTAGGAGTTGGGATTGTGAATTGGGATATATCGTAATAGGTAACGGGGTTGGCGAGGGCTGTTCTCACTGGCGGCCAGGGAAGCCACGGCGAAGAACAACCTCACCTGTAAACAGGAGGTTATTTTCTTCGTCGCTGATCCGATTACAAATGACGCTGCCACCTTTATAAGCCAGGTGCACCTGCTAATGATGTAGATTGTACTGGATTGTATTGATTGGATGAAGAACAAGCGAATTACAGCAAAGAGAGATACCTACTCGCCCTCCGCGGAGGCTCTGACCTTTGGTCAATCTCTGCTTAACCTAACCGATCTGCTATCTCACATATATGTAAAGCTAAGACTCCTGCCTAACAAACCGAATCCTATAACTGATGCCGGCTAACAGATATCCGGCTAATAATCCTTGGACGTCAAGCTAGCCACTAATAGATGCGTCCTTCTTCTTTCTGTGCTGATAACGATTCCTGAAGAACATGTCCATAACACTTCCCCCCTCCTTTCAAAAAGCTCGTCCTCGAGCTTAAATTCAGGAAAATTCTGCTTGCATTGCTCCAATGGCTCCCAAGTAACTTCAGCTGCAGGCCGATCAGACCATTGCACCAACACATCCCATCCTGTTCGGCTGGGTTTAGCACCCACCACCTTTGCCGGATAAGGAACAATACGGCCATTCACGATGTGCGGCAGAGCGACGACTGCAGATGGCGGATCACCCTGATACTTCTTGAGATAGACCACATGAAACAAGTCATGAATCCGTGCTTTAGCTGGTAAATGCAGACGATAAGCCGCCGCACCAATGCGCTCCAACCCCTGATATGGCCCATAGAACCGAACGAGTTTGGCACTTGATTTGTCAGTAATCCCCACTGCAGAGCGCTTATGCAGACGCAACCAAACCCAATCTCCAACAAACCGCACGATGAGCACGATCATGCGTCGTCTTCATATGATCCTGAGCCTGCAACAACCTCTCCCGAATGTCAGCCAAAAACTCATCCCATTGCATCAGCTGCTTGTCAACGGCTATGACTTTCGCCAATCCCGGCTGATAGGACATGATCGTCAGCGGATCACGGCCGAACACCACCCTGAACGGCGTCGTCTTGAGCGCAGTCTGAAAGGAAGTGTTGTAACAGAATTCCGCCCATGGCAACCAACGGAGCCAGCTTCGTGGACGATCCCCAGCCAAGCACCTGAGATATACGCCCAGCACCCGATTAGTAACCTCGGCCATTTGTCTGTGGTCGAAACGCTGAACTCATGTGTAACTTGATGCCAGACAACGAGAACAGCTCCTGCCAGAGTGCTGGTGAACACCGGGTCCCGATCGCTCACAATGGAGCAAGGCAGGCCATGTAGCTTGACGATGGCGTCAAAGAACGCTTGAGCCACTGTGAGAGCGTTGTACGGATGGCTGAGCGGGATGAAGTGTGCCATTTTGGAGAAGCGATCCACCACCGTGAGCACCACCGACTTGCCGCCCACCTTGGGAAATCCTTCAACGAAATCCATGGCAATGTCACTCCAGACGGACTGTGGCACGTCGAGCAGCTGCAAGAGGCCAGCGGGATGGAGGTGCTCTGTTTTGTTACGCTGACAAACGACGCAGCCCTTGACATGGTCACGGACGAACTTGGTGGCGTGCGGGCTGAAGAAGGATGCGCGCAGCCGCTGGAGGGTCTTCTGCACGCCTTCAGGGCCGGCGCCGTGCACCGCGTCCAGGATTTACGGCCACAGCGCCGACGTCGATGGCATGAACACCCGGCCGTTGTACATGACCAGTTCGTCCACCAGAGACCACGCCGCGTCCGCCGCGCCGGTCGCGATCTCCTGTTTCTTGGCGATGATCTCCGGTGATGTGGCGGCCTCGGCGCGGAACTCTTGGAAGAGCGCATGCCCGGTTCATGCTTATCGCGACGCGATAATGCGTCGTCCGCCGCGTTCAATTTCCCTGGCTTGTACTCCACTTGAAAACTATAACCAAATAGCTTGCTCACCCACGTGTGTTGAGGAATAGTGGACCGCCGTTGGTCGAGGAGGTGCTTGAGGCTGTAGTGATATGTGCACACGATGAACTCGCACGTCCACAGGTACGGTCGCCAATGGCAGACGGCCTGAACAAGTCCAATCAGCTCGCGCTCGTACGCGGCCAACATGGCGTGCTGCGGTGCGACAGTGCGGCTGAAGAACGCGATAGGGCCCTGCCCTTGGTGCAGCACCGCGCCGAATCCAGTGCCTGACGCGTTGCAGTCGACGACAAATGGCTTGGTGAAGTCAGGGAGCTCCAGAACCAGACCCGACGTGAGCACGAGCTTGAGTGCGTCGAACGCGTCGGTCGCCGCCTGCAACCAGAGGAACGCCTCCTTCTTCAGGAGTGCGGTGAGCGGCGCCGCGATCACGCCGTAGTTGCTGATGAAGCGCCGATAATAGCCGGTGAGGCCGAGGAAGCCACGGAGCGCCTTGATCGACCGCGGCAGTGGCCATGCGCGCACGGCCGTGATTTTGTCCTCGTCCATGGCCACGACATCATTGGCGATGATGTGGCCAAGGTACTGCATGCGCTGTTCGCCAAAGACGCACTTGGACTGCTTCAGGACGAAGCCGTGCTCACGCAGGACTGTGAACACCGCTCGAACATGTTGCAGGTGCTCCGCCCAAGTCCTGCTGTAGATCAAAATGTCATCGAAAAATACGAGAACACAACGATGCAAGAAAGGACGCAACACCTCGTTCATCAGAGCTTGGAATGTAGAGGGCGCGTTCATCAGGCGAAACGGCATGACCAAGAACTCGAAGTGTCCATGGTGGGTGCGGAAAAGCCAATTTCTCGATGTCGTTGGCATGCATCCGCACCTAGTGATAGCCGCTCCGGAGATCTAGCTTGGTGAAGAACATAGGCCCCTTGAATTCGTCCAACAGCTCCACGACGACTGGAATTGGGAACTTGTCGCGCACTGTCTTCATGTTTAGTGCGCGATAGTCCACGTAGAAGTGCCAGGAGCCGTCTGTCTTGCGCACGAGCAGTACCGGCGACGAGAACGCCGCTGTGCTAGGCCGGATGATGCCTTGGGCCAGCATCGCGGCGCATTGTGCCTCGAGCTCGTCCTTCTGAAGCTGGGCGTAGCGGTATGGCCGCACGGCGACCGCCTCTGTTCCGGTCAGGAAGTGAATGCGGTGGTTGAACGCCCGTTGTGGAGGAAGTCCCGTTGTAAAAGCTAGCTTGTTTTACTGAAGGTACCTTAAGTTATGGTTTTCGAAAGGCAAAAACACAAATCGGGTGCGGCGAAACGAAATCGGATGGTTGCAACAGATGTATGGGTGTGGTGGGTGGTAGGTATATGAATCAAAGAAGCACTGAGATATGGTGAAAACAGTGAACCAAAAATCAGAATGTGGTGGGTGGGATATATATGAAAAGCGGGATGCGAAAAGTGGCAGCTAGGATTTAAACGATGGGAGACAGCGGATGAAAAAAATCACAAACTGAAATCAAACAAGAAACAAAAACCAACAACAAAACACGACTAGGACACAAACTCAACACTACGGACTCTGAAATCAAATTACGCTAAAGGCTAGACATGGCTTGGACAGGATAAACCCTAAAACTAATTTTTTTTGGATTTTTCGTGGATGATAGGATAAAAACGAAACAATTAAACTAAAGGGAGGGCGAACCTTACGGTGCACCTGAAGCTCTGATTACCACTTGATGTGAACTAGGGTGCCCGATTTTCCGAAAGGTTTTGGTAAAAGACGATTTGGTGAAAACTTGACACAAATCGATCCGGCTTTCGAACAACACGATCCGAAACCCTGCAATTGCAGCACCACGTCTCCTATGTTTATCAACCGTGCAAGCACGATTGACCTCACCTAGAAGGCTAATCCCTGCCTGCGAATCGAAGAACACAAGCAAGAACGAAAGAGAATGCAACACAATTGCAAAGATGAATGATTAAGCTCACAAGTTGGGGTCTCACAAACCGATGAACGGCGAAACTGTCAAAGCAGAATAATTTAAGAAAAACCCAACCCTAACTTGGGTGGCGGCGACTGCTAAGACTTGGGGACGTGCAAGACCCCCTGGACACGCCCTTAGTGGGCTCACACAAGATACACGGCCCAAAGGCCAAAGACGGTGGTGCAACACCGAGACAGTTTCTGGACGTCAACTTGTTTCGACTATTCCCGATGACTGGAACCATTAGAAAGGTTATGAAATTATCCTTCTTTCCATATGAAGAATGTACAAAACCGATCCCGTATGCGATCTAGGCGACCGTTTTAGTGCAGACCGCTCCTGGACTCCGAAACGGACTCGAAGTCGACTTGGATTGGGCCTCCATCTTGACGTCGACGCTCTTGCTGGTCTCCTCTGCCTCTAAGCCCCTCTCCAGCTCCTTCCTAGTCCTTTCCTCTGTTTCTAAGTAAAATATAATCATTAGGTAGTATACTATTCTCAACATTCACATATAAAGCTTTACTTAGGAACGAATTCACCTCTAAATTCAATTGGCGGGCGCGTTCTCTAGTGATTGCTCCTTAAATATCCAGCAGAGGAGTGTCATTTGCATCCAAAGAAGTGATGTCCTCATCAGTCCGCAAACTCAGTGAGCAGCAGCTGCATGTAGTTGACCAGCGCCGTGGCGACGAGGCGGGGTGCTAGTGTCGCGTTCACGCCATGGAACTTGACCATGCGCCCGTGCCACCAGAACGCCATGGACAGGCATTCGAAGTCCCATAGAATTGGTCCGTGGGTGCGCAGCCAATCGCATCCCAGAACCAGCTCGAATCCGCCCAATGGGATCACATAGAGGTTGTTGAAGAACTTCTCCTCCTTGATCATGAGCGTGACGCCCTTGCAGACGCCGTCGGCGGCCACCCGTTCGCCATTGGCAACGCCCACGGTGAGACCCGGTCTTGGCGTTAGCGTGAGTCCCATGCGGCGGACCGTGTCAGAATTGACGAAGCAGTGCGTCGAGCTCGAATCGACGCGGGCAAAGAGAGGCGTGGCGCCGATTGTGGTGGCGAGTTGCAGAGTCGAGCCGGATTGGATGCCGATGATCGCGCACATGGACACCTGCATCTCTTCTTCCGGCGTCTCGTTGGCGACGTCGTCGTCGTACACCTCCAGGTAGTAGATGTCCTTGTGGGAGCACACCTTGAAGTGGCCCTCCGTGAATTTTTCGGGGCAGTTGAAGCACAGGCCCTCCAGGCGGCGGCGCGCCATCTCCTCCGGCGAGAGGCGGAGCAGGTGGGGGCCGGTTGGCTTGGCACCTTTGTCGAGGTTGAGGGGTGGCGTTGGTGTCGCGCCTGTTGTCGCGAGTGGCGGCTTGGTTGGCACGGTGTAGTTCGCCGTGGCACTTGGTTGGCGCGGTGTAGTTCCTCGAGCGTGTCGGGTTTCAGCAACTCCACATCTGTGCTCATGGGGTTGCGGAGGTCAGCGGTGAAGATGTCAATCTGCTGGCGCTTGGTGACGCCGTCACAACGCGCAAGGAGCTTGAGGAAGTGGTCCTGGTACTCGGCGACTGTGCCGGTGCGCCACAGATGCGTGAGCTCGCCAAGCGAGTTGCTGCGCACCGGTGGCCCGAACCGCTTGTTGACGGCCTCGACGAATTCCGGCCAGGTTGGCGCAGCGCCGCGGTTCTTCTCCAGGCGGTAATACCACTGGCTGGCGGCGGCGTCGAGGTAGAACGACGCCGTCCAAACTTTCTGGTTTTCCGGTGTGCCCTGCGAACGGAAGTACTGTTCGCACTTGTGGAGCCAGCCGAGGGGGTCGTCGACGCCGTCGTACTTGGGAAACCGAAGCTTATGGATAATGGCGGTGTGGTTCGGTGGCGGCCCGCCGGAGGAGCCCGACAAGTTGTCGAAACACCCCTGTTTCTCGAGGACCTGATGTTGCACGTTGTTGATGGAGGCCGAAAACCGTGCGTTCTCCTGCTTTGCGGCGGCGATCTCGGTGTCGAGCTTGGTGCCGAGTTCATTGATCTTCGTCACGAGCTTCTCAACGATCGTCTCAAGGTGAGACACCATGATTGGTTCATCGGCAGTGACAACTTTGGCCTTGGGGTCGTCGTTCTTGGAGGCGGCTCCGTCGTCGACCATGGTGGCGGTGGCGCGGTGGGTTTGGCGGCAACGAGAATCTGCAATTGGGAGGTGGAACGATTGAGCGGGCAAAACAGGCGAGAGGATCGAAGTCTCTGATACCAAATGATGTAGATTGAACTAGATTGTATTGATTGGATGAAGAACAACGAATTACAAGCGAATTACATCAAAGAGAGATACCTACTCGCCCTCCGCGGAGGCTCTGAGCTTTGGTCAATCTCTGCTTAACCTAACCGATCTGCTATCTCACATATATATATAAATCCGGCTAACAGATATCCGGCTAAAAATCCTTGGACGTCAAGCTAGCCACTAATAGATGCGTCCTTCTTCTTTCTGCGCTGATAATGATTCCTAAAGAACGTGTCCATACCAGCTAACTGAAACTAACAAATCTTGACGGAAACGCTAACAACTTGCTAACAAACTGCTAAAACTGACACCTCCTGTTGCGCTGGCGGGCGCGTTTTGACCCTTCTTGTTGTGTCTCCGATCCTTCCAGCCAACAAACGCGTCGATAACAAGTGGCAAGTCTTAACGGCAAGACATGCCACTCCAACCTTGGAGGCTCGAGAGAATGCTCCAACGCGACCATGGGGAGCGAAGGTATTCGACAGTGAGCAGCCGCGCCCAGTTCTCATCAAGCGGCTCCACACGATCATGTACTCTGGTCGAGGGACAGGCCCTGCTTGGTTCGGCAATGGGATGCCCCTATCGATGCCGCAGCAGAGCGCATTTTCTTCAATGGAGACACAAGCGCGAATACGGTCACTCGGCAAGCTGTTCCCAGTGCCTCCCAATCCTAACCTCAAACTCTCCCGTGAGCACGGTTTCTCTCTAAGTTTGCGACTGATGTATCATTATCAGTGGTTGGTTTTCACCATGCTTGCCTCTCCTATTTATTGCATTGAGTTCACCATGTTTGCAAAAAAATCTGTATGCAGTAACACAGGGTATCTCTGAGCTGTCTTCCGGCTATGGCATTATACATGGCATGAGTAAATTCAAAGCCAGTGTTGCCAGCTTGAAGCGCATGTCACCAGGAGCGCCCGTTGAATTGAACCTCAGCATAACTTGTCAGGATATCTCTGACGGAACAACTGGGTGTTTTGAAGTTAAAACAGCTCAAATGAAAGAACCACCACTTTTTGGACTTTTCTTTCTTTCACATTTCAGTGACAACAAATTCTAGATGTAACCAAAATTACAAGCCTAACTGAGTCTGATGGTGCTAAACAGACAAATTAAACATACCAGAAAAAAGGAGGATGTCACCAATGCCATCCTCCACCAATGGACTACCATGTCACAGACATGCAACACTAATTCAATAATAAAGCACAGCTTCCTGCGCATTACAATGCAAATCAGACCAAAACAAGAAATAACACACGCTAATCGTGTAGGGACCACCAGCCTTGTGCAAAGAATAGGCTGTTGAACACAGCTTCACAACCGGGAAGCAGACTCTTCAACATATGCAAATGCAATGAAACAAATCCATGTACTGTATGCAGCAGTTGACCTGCAGAAAAAAGCAAGAAGCAAAGTTCAGTAAAGGCAGGTCCAAGGAGCAGGACAACCTTAAATACATTGATTGAAATATATAAAAATGTAGTCATGACAGCCGGACTAATTTTGGATGCAAAAAGAAGCAACTCAAAGCAATATTGAGATATTATCACACGATCATCGGATTCAAACACATCATAGGGGCCATTATTTGTCTTTAAATGCAGCAATCCATGTCATAAACAAGGGCTTGTAGTCTGGTACTAAAAATTACCGCAGAAAATAATCTAAAACTGGTCTTGCTCTTAGAAGGCACTAAACGATCTGGAGGAATTAGAGACACCATGAAGTGAACTTTAGCCGTTTTGCGTCTGAACTAAGCGATGTCACATGTAATTGAAGGACCAACAAGACCTTTGCATCGCAACCGGTTCTGGCCAAACTAACATAATTTGCTAATACATACTGCCCAAAAATGTTGTATTCCATTGTTCATTTTTCGGCATCGCAGATTCTGTCCCGTCTAAAAATATCTCAATACCTCCTACTTCCACCCAAGCTGCGGTCACTGAAGCACCTAGTGTGATACATTAGCATCATGGCCCATTCTGGCCGATCTAACAAAATTGCCCAAATCCCAATACCTCCTACTCCCACCCAAGTTGCTGATGCATTCCAAGGGGGATAGCATCTGCAAGGGTTACTCCTATATATGACCCAGTAAAATACTGCTTCACCCACTACAAGCTACAACCATCTAAGATACGTCAATTAGACTGAACTTCACCAAAAATTCCCATTTAACATGGTCCAAACTAAGGGACAGGCAGCTACAATACCTTATGACTCACTCCATAAATAATCTCTGAAACAGGTACAACTTTCTTGAATTGAGCTGCTCACTTCTCATGAGACTACCAATAAAACAAGAAAACAACTGAAGGAAGATCACGACTTTACTGGAGAATGGAATTCCACACTGGTATGAACCTTCATAAATGCATGACCTTTGAACTACTTCATATAATGGTCACTAAATTTACCTAAGGTCATCTTAAAAGATAATGTTACTATAACAAGTTATGCCAGAGGTAAAGCTAGCAAAGCCTACTGACTAGGTCAAAGTCCCCAAAACAGACCATGAGAAACTTCACTACTTGAATAGGAGGCTCATAAGTATATGCTGCTATCGAAGTCTAGATAGCAACAACCCTGTCCATCTGAAAATCTAATGTACTAAATATAGTGTTGCTCCTCCAGTGAATGGACCAGAAAGGAATTAAGTTTATATATCAAAAGATGTGAGTTTAATAAGTAAGCAGCTACAACTCTTGATAATAAAAGTGGAAACAGCACCAAACTTATGGGGACTTCAGGATACTAGTCCTTGACTAGGTTTAAAAAATGTATCACATCATCATGGACAAAACAAACTTATGGCAACATAATCACATCATCGGCACAACTTTCTTCAAAGCAAAGTACATCAACTGTCCTCGAAACCACATGCTAAGGTAGGATCCGTAATCCCAAAATGTAACAAGAGTAAATGCAGTGATGGCGGTAAAGGAAAACAAACAAAACACACACGCACACGTGCATGTGGAATAAACTTCGCCTTAGAAGATAGCAGTTATTGTACTCACCTAGAAGAGAATATTGGCGTTGATAAAATAAAGCCTTGAAATGTAATATGCTGCAGAGCAAAGTCTGAGTACTATATATGTTCCAATGCAGTATGCAATTGTGGAACTCTCCGCCGAAACAATGGCTCAAGGCGGAAGGATGGAACACCACGCAACCACCGCTTAACATCATACATTTCATTCCAGGCTTGCACAATTTCCTCAATCTTGAATCCCAAACCTACGAAGCAATTGGGATATCTTAGAAACAATTTTTTTGGAAACATTCAGCATAGCATACAATCAAATTTCAGCATTTGGATACCATCGCCCCACAATTCTAATGCCACATATGACAGTACAGGGCTCAATGAATGTGCTATTTAACGTCATACATTTCATTCCAGGCTTGCACAATTTCCTCAATCTTGAATCCCAAACCTACGAAGCAATTGGGATATCTTAGAAACAATTTTTTTGGAAACATTCAGCATAGCATACAATCAAATTTCAGCATTTGGATACCATCGCCCCACAATTCTAATGCCACATATGACAGTACAGGGCTCAATGAATGTGCTAAATTATAACCCTTTAAACAAATGTTATCACAAATGCTCTAAAAGTACAGTGAATTCAACAGATCTAATATTAAAATTAATATTGGATGAAAAACCCAAGAATCATGTTCCAATAATCATTTTAGTAAACTCGGCGTGTTGGGTCCACACAGTAAATAGTAATCAGTTTAGTGAACACTGCATAGCCCATGTATAATCAGCAAAATAAATAGTATTCCTATTGACAAAATATGTAAAAGGAGTCAATTTATCTTACCATCTTGGGCAGTTTCATTGGCACAGTGGTTTTTAACCAATACAGCAATATCTGTAGCTGAGGCTCCCCCAAGTTTAAATTTTTCAATAGCTGCCATCAGACAATCCTCCCACATTGGAAGACCTAATTTAAATTCCACAACTGATCTCTCATAAAGGAGCATACCCCACAAAATGTTTATCTGAGATCTCAAATTGGATGCCTGTTCGGCCGCGTCATCAGTGGATACATCCTTGATATACTCCTCCAAGCCCATCTTCTCTAGCACAACATTCTCCTGGCTAGGTTTGGACCTATTCTTCAGACGATGTTCCTCCATTTCCTCCCACATTTCTGTACCTTTCTCAATGTTATCCTCAGCTTTATTGAAGAGCTCCAGGACTTCAGATGAAGGCCATGTGTCCAAATCCACGTTACTACCAATTGCATAGTACCATGACAGTTTTGCTTGCTCAAACTGCTGATGTGCAAGGGCAAGGAAACCTTCAAAAAAGTTCGGTTTGGCTTTCACAGCTTCTTCATATCTCTTTCCAGCCTTGTTGTATTCTTCCCTTGCCCATTCATATGCTTCCTTCACTCGCTCCAGCAACACTTCCCTTGGGGTGTCTCCTGACAAGAACAACCTCTTCCTGGCCCGAGACATATGAACATTACCCCAGTAGAAAAATGCAAGTGCAGCCATCTCCTGGAAGTTGCCCTCGGCAAGTTGAAACACCTCCTGGGCTTCCTCAGTAGTAATGGTGTCCTCAATTGCCTCGTTGTAGAGTTTCATACTAACCTCATGAAGGTCTAAATATTCATCAGAGCTGACACCAATGTGGTTCTTGAACAGCCGAGCAAATTGCACGATCCAATCATCAATGCAAGTCACTGTGCTCCTATCTTCATCCTGCCTATTGCTTCTGATACTTCCATTATCTGAAGCACTGTTCACATTTCTCTCCAACTGGCCACTGCTGGCATCCTCAACATAAGGTTCATGCTCTGGGTCAGCCTCGGTGACATAGAGCCGAAGTGAGTTCCCCGGCTCAACCAAGTCTTCAGCCCATTTCAGCTCATCTTGATTGGTGATTGTCACAAGATCACCCTCCTTGTACCTGTGCTTGACAACGACCGCCATCA
>LAPY01000165.1:107637-118543 GCA_000970635.1 Eragrostis tef
TGGTATCAGAGCCAGAGATCTTGAGTTCAAGTCCTGGTGACCGCATATTCCGCTGCGTCGCTCCTATTTCTACGTTTGCGCCCACGAGAGCTGCACGTGAGAGAGAGTGTTGAACCATAAGTGAATTGCCCACTTCTCCCATCAGCTTAGGCTTTTGAGTGAATTGGTTAGTACATGCAACTTAACAGCTACGTTATGAATTACACTGGGAACCTCATTTCAGATCACAAAGCTAGCCTTTTTAAGCCATCACGGACGGTGAAGCCACCCCATCCTTTCCCTGATCTTGACGTTCCTGATCCTGACGGCCATTTGCCCTTTGCCGTACATCTTGCCGGGATTATTGTTGCTCTTGAACACAACCTCGAGAGCAAAGCGTCACTCTACAAGGACGTGGCACTCTCTCATTTATTTCTCATGAATAATGTGCAGTACATCGTGCACAAGATAACGGGCTCATCTGAGTTCAGGAGGCTGATTGGAGATGAATATTTGAAGCAACTCACAACCAAGTTCGGGCAGGCAGCTATAAGGTACCAGCAATCTGGATGGTTGAAGATCCTGAATTACCCGAGACATGAGGGCGATCATCTTCATGTAAGCAGTAGGGGCAAAACTAGGTTCAAGCGCCGGGGTCAGTCGGCCCGCCAAAAATCAGTTGCGCGCCAGCGGTCTTCATTCCTGGCTTCGCCGCTGAGCAATGGCTTTTCAAAAAGGGTATCCAAGTTGGTACTCCGAAAGCGGTTCAAGGGTTTCAGTACCGCGTTTAGCGAGGCACGTAAGGTCCAGTCAGGATGGTATGTGCCTGACACACAGCTGAGGGATGAGCTTAGGATCTCAATACTAAAGAAACTGCTCCTAATTTATCAGCCCTTTCTTGGGGATCACATCGAAAAAGGAAAATGCTCAAAGTACTACATCAAGTACTCTATCGAGGATCTCGAGGAAGCTTTGGCCGGTTTCTTTGAGGGAGCGTCTCCATCGTAAGGCCCTGTTTGGAAAGGAAGTTTTAGGATCCAAATCCTTAAGATTTACTATAAAGTTGAACTAAATCCTAAAATTTTTTGGAGCATGTTTTTGAGATTCCATGGATGAAGATACCGATGGTAAGATGAGTATGGAGGCATGAACACTGTATTGTAATCCTTCTATGAATGAATAAAAGCTTTCGTGATTTGCCTTAAAATGCATGAATGATGGAGTTGTCACATTTGTTCATGTCTTGTTGAAACAATGCCAAACTTCCGGTGTGAGGAAGTTGGGTGACTTCATTGTCCCGACAATCTCTATTTGAAAGCTGGACGTTTCGAGCTCTAAAATCTCTAAAAATGTCCTGGGCGTGAAAACAACATCAGTACTATAATAGAGCATACTGCACGTCATTGTAATGGATTCGTAAAAAGGGATGACACGCACTGAGTTTATTTGTTGCGCTTACTGGTGGTTGCTGCATCTTCGGCAATTGGATAAAACATACTACGTTTTGCATAGTCTTATTCTCTGAAAAATTGAGGAGTTTTACGGTGTCCTATACCAGTGATATAATATCACTGATTTGAGGAAGGGTAGCACCGTCATTTTGCTCGTATAGGCTCGTTTTCCGCCGCCCCTCCGCAACGAACTTGCCGGTCGCCACCATCGCACTCTCGATCTCCCCCTCACTCCTCATTCCAGCGCCGCCACGCCCACGTTCTTTCCCAGCCTGGCGCCACCCTCGATCTCCGATCCCCTTCGCTCGCCGTGCCTGTGGCGCCGCCCAGAACCCCACAACACTGCCACCGACTCCACTCTCGATCTCCTCTGGGCTCGTTGGTCCAGCGGCGCCCTGCGCCTGCCCCCTGTTCGAATCGAACGAGGCTCAAGGCGTCATGTGTCTCGTGTTCGAATCCAGACCGCTCTTCTCCCTACGCACGATAGGATAGCGGCGTCGCACCGCGAATCGCCTGCTGCACCAGTTTGTTCGTCGCCACGCCGCATGGCTTGCGGTGCCAGTGTGCCACCAATACCGGCTGGCGAGAAGGATCACGACTTGCAAGCCGGAGCAATGTTTGGCTTTGCATGAAGTCGACTCTTCAGCGAATGAATCCAATTCTTTGTCATTCTTGAACATTGCAGGTAAATATGATGCAAGGACATCAGTGTTTATGATTCATGATTGATTATTGGATTCACGGCCTCTTGTCATTTCACTGTCCCTATTTGAAGGAATATTAGCTATCAGGTTGCACTTAAGTTGTTTGATGAAATGACAATGATTATAAAATAGTTTTGGGGATTTGGCATTAGTGTTCATGAATGGGGGGCATGTTGTGGTGTGAAATGCGCTGCTGATTTCGAGAAATCAAATAAAAAGTTACTTGTGCAGCAAATATTTACTTACTTTTATAAGAGGGTATTGAACACTATTTAGTTGGCTACATGGCAATGATTCAATTGTGAGATGCATCCTTATATATCACACGGAGTGGGTTTTAGTGAAATATCTGCAATTCTTGTGAAACCGATGCAATACTTGTCTTTCAGTGCTATGGGCTCCAAATAACTGCAGAACTGTAGTGTATTTGCTACATATGCCTTCTTGTAGCCATTAACTAGTAAGATGGCAAGTTGTTGTTGCACCTGGTGATCCATATATAGCAGATTACACAAGAACATAACCAAGAAGTTTGTACATGTTGATTATCTGAGTTCAGACATTGTAATCAGTAGGGCATAAATTGTGGGTAAGGTAGTCTGTTTACGTATCAGATCACCAAAGAACATGTAGACATATTCCTTCTATTGTGATATGTTAATGTGAATTGCAGAATACTTGCTCTTTCACCCGACAACTTGGTAACTACAAATAGCTGCAACTGGTCATATTTCTTCTGACCATATATATGTTTGTCCTCGCATTTAGTTTGCCCAGTACTCCCAACAAATTGGTTTATAATCCTCTGCATGATGACATGTGGACAATATTGGAACATTGTTGTTCGGTAGTTTCTTAATTTTTCAGGTTCAATAGCTACTACTTCTCCTTAGTGTTGCTTTTTTAATTTGGCTGTATTGCATGCAGGTCGACAGGAGCGGTTGGGAGAAAAAGAAAGGTATTAGGTTAAGTTGCTTGTCACCAGTGGCTGTGAGCTAGGCTACCCCACAACACTGCCACCGACTCCACTCTCGATCTCCTCTGGGCTCGTTGGTCCAGCGGCGCCCTGCGCCTGCCCCCTGTTCGAATCGAACGAGGCTCAAGGCGTCATGTGTCTCGTGTTCGAATCCAGACCGCTCTTCTCCCTACGCACGATAGGATAGCGGCGTCGCACCGCGAATCGCCTGCTGCACCAGTTTGTTCGTCGCCACGCCGCATGGCTTGCGGTGCCAGTGTGCCACCAATACCGGCTGGCGAGAAGGATCACGACTTGCAAGCCGGAGCAATGTTTGGCTTTGCATGAAGTCGACTCTTCAGCGAATGAATCCAATTCTTTGTCATTCTTGAACATTGCAGGTAAATATGATGCAAGGACATCAGTGTTTATGATTCATGATTGATTATTGGATTCACGGCCTCTTGTCATTTCACTGTCCCTATTTGAAGGAATATTAGCTATCAGGTTGCACTTAAGTTGTTTGATGAAATGACAATGATTATAAAATAGTTTTGGGGATTTGGCATTAGTGTTCATGAATGGGGGGCATGTTGTGGTGTGAAATGCGCTGCTGATTTCGAGAAATCAAATAAAAAGTTACTTGTGCAGCAAATATTTACTTACTTTTATAAGAGGGTATTGAACACTATTTAGTTGGCTACATGGCAATGATTCAATTGTGAGATGCATCCTTATATATCACACGGAGTGGGTTTTAGTGAAATATCTGCAATTCTTGTGAAACCGATGCAATACTTGTCTTTCAGTGCTATGGGCTCCAAATAACTGCAGAACTGTAGTGTATTTGCTACATATGCCTTCTTGTAGCCATTAACTAGTAAGATGGCAAGTTGTTGTTGCACCTGGTGATCCATATATAGCAGATTACACAAGAACATAACCAAGAAGTTTGTACATGTTGATTATCTGAGTTCAGACATTGTAATCAGTAGGGCATAAATTGTGGGTAAGGTAGTCTGTTTACGTATCAGATCACCAAAGAACATGTAGACATATTCCTTCTATTGTGATATGTTAATGTGAATTGCAGAATACTTGCTCTTTCACCCGACAACTTGGTAACTACAAATAGCTGCAACTGGTCATATTTCTTCTGACCATATATATGTTTGTCCTCGCATTTAGTTTGCCCAGTACTCCCAACAAATTGGTTTATAATCCTCTGCATGATGACATGTGGACAATATTGGAACATTGTTGTTCGGTAGTTTCTTAATTTTTCAGGTTCAATAGCTACTACTTCTCCTTAGTGTTGCTTTTTTAATTTGGCTGTATTGCATGCAGGTCGACAGGAGCGGTTGGGAGAAAAAGAAAGGTATTAGGTTAAGTTGCTTGTCACCTGTGGCTGTGAGCTAGGCTGTATTTTCATTTTCAAGGGACAAGATTGCATATAAATTCTGTAGCCATTGCAAGAGTATAATTGCTGTTGGATTTCAATGGAATTCTCTGGGATAATTTTCATTGGCAAAGAAAGTTGGAAGCAGACATTTGTGTTTTGAAATAATTGATATGTGTTAGCTTCTCACAGATATATGTGTTTGAGACATTTTGACAGACTTGTTGATTCCATATCTTTGTGTAGAAGCAATTGAGCACGTACTTTTGTGCCCTCAAATCAGTGGCACTGTGAGAAGAAAAATATATTTTGAGGCTGTTTTTACCAATATATATCAACAGCTTGGATACAACCAACGTGTATCAACAGCTTGGATACAACCAGCGTGCATTTGACATGTAAAGAATATGTGATTTTGAAACTTTAAGTGCAGAACTACCTTTTCCACATGTACAAATAAATTACATAACAACTCGGATTTAACATGTAAAGAATATGCAAAAAAAAAAAAACTAAATGCATCGGTGCCGCGTCTTCATCCATCGTCTACTAAAATGAAATCTATGTCCATTTAACAAAACAAATTATCGGCATGGACATCACTTCATGGAGGAGGCCAAGCAGGCCTTCAGCACTTTTCAGAAGGGGACGTGAAACAGCACGATGAATGTGCCCTCGACCAAGAGGAAAGTAGACTGCACAAACTGCAAAGCTGTGACCCGTGAGGAGCCGAGAGGAACTAGATGATCATCCTGAGGAGCCATGGACAGTTCAGCCATGGTCAATGCGTCAAAAAAAGAAGCACCACACAGTGGATTCTGAAAGAGCATGGCGATCCCCTACCAACAATTTGTAATGCCCTTGTCAAGCCGGCTGCCCCAACTAGAATAGCTGATGTCACCGGAGCTCCATATGCCATATCACAGGTGGAGATTGGAGGTGACCAGGAACCATCAGCCCTTCGAGCTACCATCGCCAGGCCTTTTGCTTGTTTAAGAATGGCATCAGGGATAGCCTTCTCTGGCTTCAGTATTCCAACCTGCACAGAATGAAAAACAAATTTGATCAAAGTATTCTTTACTGGTTCAGATAATTTAACAATCATCAGTTATGAAGACACCGTGGCATGCAAATCCAATTTCATTATATTACGAAGTCCAACATTTCACAAGCTTACGAATTATGATGACTGGCTCATATCAAATATATCATGAAACAATGATCATAGAATAGGTTTCACTAGAAATACTACGAAACAAGGAGCATCAGATAGAAGAAACTTGAATTTGACAACAGAAATATTTAGTGGAATTTTTAAATGTTTTAATATCACTAAAACAAAGAAAAGCACAGCTAGCTTTTGACAATAGAAAGCAGAAAATAGTGAAAATTACATATGACAGAAATACTCACTTCTGAAAGTGTGAAACTGCTGGTACCTGATTATTTTTTGTATATTAGAAATCATAGTGGTGCATTTCATCAGATAGTTTGATCATATTCTTGTCACTATAGTCGAGGGGAAAAAAATAAATCACATTGTTCCATGTCTCTTATTATCCACAATCAGTGGACTCGAAAAATCATTCTTGAAATTGGTAATTACATAATCTAGCATAACCCAACGATGTTAGAGGGGGACTACAATCCTACAAGATTTCTTGATTTCGATCAATAAAGAACAGACGCACTTCACACTGAACGAACATGGTTGTAACATGATCGAAGTTGTTAATGATTGGTGCCAAACCATCAGTCAAGATGTACAGACCAAAGCCATAGCATGTTTATTCAGTACAAGTTTCTCGGGCAGATGCCAGCCGGAGGAGAAAACAGAACAGAGAAGAGCAGGCAGAGCAGAGCACACACCTTGCCGGTCGCAGAAGGCGAGTAAGCGGACGATGTGCGGGTGGCGGACGTGGAGGAGCGTGTCGATCTCCTGCCGGAACACGCGGTGGAGGCGCTCCCTGCTGCTGTGGACATTCACGGCGGCGAGCACGCCAGAGAGGCGCGCCAGGTACATGGTGCTAAATTGCTGAACCCGCCCTCGCGCCGACCACGTCCGAGGTGAGCCCGCCGGTCATCGCCTCCACCTGCGCCTCGCCTCCCTTCTCAACCTTCTCCTCAAACACACATCGGCGACGGAGCAGTCCACGTCGTCCTCGCCCTCCAGGTCGCCGGCGGCCGCATATTGGCGCCCTCGTCGAACCGGCTGCCCCAACTCCGGCGGCTCCTCCCAGGGGGCACGACGCGAACCAGTCCACCTAGAGCCGGTTCGCCGCGTCCGTCGCCTCGCCCGTCGCGGCACCCAAATTCGCTGAGTGTTGCCGCGCGGAGGAGGAGACCATGCCACCGGCGCCGGCGCGAAGCAGCAGCGACGCCGCGGCGGTCACCGCGGCCGACAGAGAAACTTGCGCAGAGGAGGGAGGGAGCCAAGATCCGCCGGAGGAGGGAAGCAGGATCCACCTCCTTCTCGAATCCGCCAAATCTGCCGCCGCCATCCCCCACCATCCTCAACATCCGCCATCGCCGCAGCAGCCGCCGCCATTCCTTCGAATCGAACCCTAGCGGGCAGAGAAAATTGAACTTGACGACGGTTCCTTTCATTTGGCAAAAGATTCAGCCTTAACAATTACAATGTCGTCATTAGTTTCTCTTACCTAAAATGCTCTTGGTATTATAAAAATACTAGTGGTATTAGAAGTGAGAGAGCAAACCAATATGAACGCTCAGATCAAAAATACTACTAAATATCAGTGGTATTATATCACTAGTATAGAACACCGTAAAATTCTTTAGAAAATTTCTTTTCACACATACTAGCCAAAAGAGCAGCTTAACCAAAAACTTGATGAGCATATCCCTCTGTCCGATATTGCATAGACATCATAAATTTTTTGATAAAAATGCGAAGATTTAGCCAATCAGAACTTTTACTAGAGGTGTAACTGCTACGCACATCAGACATGTGCCCGGAGACTACATGATTTCAATGTGGCCAGATAACGCAGATGACCTGCTGCTAGGGATTATTGTACATTGAATCGTCAGTTTTGCTTATCTTGAAGTATTGAAGAAGTAATAAAAGGGCAATTGTATGAGCTAGTAGCAATATATCTTTGCTTCAGAGACGATATAAAGGAGAAGTGAGTGCTTCAGAGACTTCAGCCCACAAATGCTCTCCTCTTTGGAACGTAGCTTGAGGTTGGGTGGGATTGAGATGGACCAGGAAATTTCGCAATACTTGTTACCCTTTCCCACTAGGCGGAAATTCGTTTGCTTGTGATTCACCTTCATATCAGAGCCATCGATGCGGCCATCAGTGAAATATGCTGAGCGAAGCCGTTGTCAACCCTAGTCACTCTTGTCGATCTTGGTCAATGTTCTAAATAGCCGGCTATAGCTACCGCTATAGCCCGCTATAGCCTTTGGAGAGACGAAAGGCTAAGCTAAGCTCCGTTTAGCGCGAAGCCTCATAGCCCGCTATAGCCGGCTAGATTCGCTAAATTAAGGTGATTTAGCCTACTAAACGTCGGTGTGATGAAGGCGCGAAACTTTTCATGATATTTGGAATTTGAAAAGATGATTTAGCCAATTAAATCAAGGTGTTTAAAACTTTAAATGATGATATAATGAAGGCATGAAGCCATTGTCCTATTTTAACCTATGAAAATTTCTTGGTGTCATGTTTTATGTCTAATTATTTATTGATTTTTTAATGATAATGTGAAATCACTAAATAGGTTTAGTTGTGGCCTTTCTTAGTTTTTATGGACATCAACCGCTAAAGACCTTAGCCCGCTATTTAGAACATTGATCTTGGTAAGCCTGAACGACGTTTGACCCTTATGCGAGTCTATGACACTGACACCGCTATCCTCATTCCTCAATTGTTGCCGCCACTGCTACTGGATTGTTATCAAATACTAGTTTTTTCTTTAATTAACTAAAATAACATTGTCCGGTGCTGTTTTCATTTTCAAAAAACACAAGTGGGCGGAGTTAGTATTGTAATCTTGTAAAAAAAAATAGATTGTAAGGGATCACCATTCAGTTAAACTTACTTTGCTTCTATTCTTTTCTTAATTTGTGAAGACGATAAGCTATTTTCGAGAACACATCAAGTGTTATCACCGGGTTAGGTGTTACCGTGTTACCAATCATGGTAGCACCTAATCCGGTGCATCTAAAATTGTAAAAAAAATATGTATAGATAGTGCATGCAACGATCTACTAACATGCAAAGTTTAAGGTACAACTAAAGTTTGTACAATAAGATACAAAAAAGAGAAATCAGCATATGAATAGTAACGGGTTGCGGGTCTGAGAGGAACAGTTACAACCCGTACTATTCACAGTCTGATTTCTCTTTTTTGTATCTCATTGTACAAGCTTTAGTTACAACTCAAATTTTACATGATAATAGATCTTTGTATGCTCTATCTATCTATATTTTTGTTCGAATTTTAGATGCACTCCATAGTGTTACCGTGATTGGTAACACGGTAACACCTAAGGGGTGGTAACACCAGAGATGTTCTCAGCTATTTTCCTGTGCAACAGAGCATGAATATGTTCTTGGTCTTGCCTTCGAGAGATCAAAACCTCCAGTAGAAGCGATAGTGGAGCTTATTTTTTTTAAAAAAATGACGACCTCGCAATTTATACCTATATTTGATTCTGCTTCCATATACTAGTTTTCAGATATAACACATCAAGAACATGTTCACTAGCAAAACCTCGCGCAAAAAGTATGATCAAACATATGGGAATATATTTATATAGCAAATAGAGCTTCATAACCTCATAGTGCAAATCTCGAACTCACAATTTGTAAACCCTAGGGCGCGCCAAGGTGAAAAAATTGCATCCACAATGCTGTTGTCACAGTGACACCCCAAAGGTGAAGTTTCTGTTACTTGCAATCATAAATTTCTATTGTTCCACATCTAACTGTGCCTATATTGCTTCAACATAGCCGGCTAAAACCCAGTCAATCTTATGGAGATGTACCGCGCCTATCCTAACTTGTTTGGGACTAAAAAGACTTTGTTCGTGTTGTGTTGTATCCCTTGTCTCATATATGCGCATATCAGTGACATAATCAAGGGCTCAATGGCTTTATGGAATTACAGTGGAAAGCACAAAGGTATATTTGCTTTTTTAAAAAGTTAAATGTTGCTCACCATTTGTAACATTTAAGTTTGGTGCATTTTCTGGATTCGACGTAGTGGCAAATAAATGTTAAGGCCGTTGCTTCTCCTTGCCCCAAACATAAGCACACGTGGGGTGAGGCAAATGTCAGGTGCTAATTGCTCACTCGATAATGGCGCATAGCATGATGATACTCACATTCCTCAATACTCAAGTTTGAATGCTACTACTTCTGTTTCACAGGTTGTACATCTAAGCCTTAAAACCTTATATGACAAAGGTTATACATCTCACTTTTCAATGCATTTTCCTCGAGCTCCATCTATTTTTTCTTGTTGCGCACTACACGTTTTTCATCGACCTTGCAAGTGAAGAGTCGGCCCTTAGGAAGATTTAGTACGCTCATATTTGGCGAGGTCACTGATTGGTGGTGGATTATATGTTCCCCTGTTACAAATACTCCCTATATAAACTGAACCTCACTTCGGGTCACAGGTTGAATATTGAGAAGGGCTGACGTGAAATATTCAACAGCATGGACAAACCGAGAGAAGCTTCTTGCTAAAACTTGGTCGCATCATCTGAGTTCAGAGCAGAGCAGAGCTAGAACAGAACAGAACATGAACGGGACTAAAAAACGAACAGAACGGGACTAAAAAACGTCAATACTATTTTTTTTTTGTTACTGGATCAACATTTTTATTTCCAAATGGCGACTTAATGTTTTAGAAATGTTGACATAAGTTTACAACAATTGTTAAGTCTTGTTTCAAAATGTTAGCAGCTAAATTGATAACAGCAGTTCAAATTTGATGCGCTATTAGGCCAATCTGTTAGTTGATAACGGTAGATCGATCCGTGTATAGGGATCCGTGTATAGGTCGCGTATAGAGATCTGTCTTGCTTGCCCGAACTTAGTGAGGGGGCTTCGTCAAACACCACTCGTGTGCTAGCGGCCCGTAGAGCATTCACTTTAAGATTCGTCTGCTAGTATAATCCTATGATGCTCCGTCTTCTTCCTCGCTCCATGCCTCGTCATCCTGCGCTCGCCCCCTTCCGCTCCTTCCGCCGCCGTCCCGCGCAGGCCCAGTTGTCTGACACCCACAACGCCTTGCTCCCCCGCGCGCACTCGGCACGTCCCATGGCGCGCCGTGTAGCCTGCCTGCTCCACCCCCGTCACCCTGCCCCACGACTCATTGATGAATCCGATTTGTTCCTGTCGTTTTTCCACATTATTCCGCGAGCACCCCCCCCCCCCCCACCC
>LAPY01000165.1:208975-220993 GCA_000970635.1 Eragrostis tef
CACTTGCCTATATAGGCGATTACAAGACCGGCCAAACGGCAATCGGCCCACTCACTCCCACTCAGGCCCATTCACTAGACGACTCGGCATACGGGCTTTGTTGCTCCTTCTGGGATGGGCCGACTCTTCATGGGCTTGGTTGTCGGTACGGGGAACAGTACTGACATTTTCCTGTTCTTGAAAACCTGCTTGCCCCCAAGCAGGCACAAGGGGAAACTTCTGCTACAAGGCTTCCACATCTTCCTAGGAAGCTAACTCTTGAGGCATTTGCGACCACTGAATCAATGCCTGAGGAACTAATGATCCACCACGCGTGATAACACGCTGGTCCAACATCTTCATTGGAACCTGCATTTCCACAGCGTCAGCCGGTAGAGAAGAAGCTACCTGTTGTTTGTCAGAAACGACTTGCTTCAGCTGAGATACATGGAACACGGGATGGATTGAACTAAAAGGTGGTAACTGCAACTTGTAAGCCCGCAGCCCTATTTTCTCGATCACTAGAAAGGGGCCCAAGAACTTGTATGATAGTTTGTGATTTGCTCATGTTGCCACCGAGGACTGAACATATGGCTGTAACTTAAGATACACCATGTCGCCCACCTCAAAAGAACGTTCTGACCTGCCCTTGTCAGCTTGACTCTTCATACGGTGCTGTGCACGAAGCAAGTGCTACTTAACTAGGTTTGTCATGAACTCTCGATCAGCCAACCATTTACTGAGATCACCATTGACACAAGCATCCGAAACTTGAATACCTAACTGACGTGGAGAATGACCATACAGCACCTCGAAGGGAGACCTGCCCAATGAAGAATGGTAACTAGTGTTGTACCAAAACTCGGCTAGGGGCAACCATAACTTCCATTTCTTAGGGCAAGAACTCACAAAGCATCTCAAAAAGGTCTCCAAACATTGATTTACCCTCTCAGTTTGCCCATCCGTTTGGGGTGGTAAGAAGAGGTCAAGTTCAGTGATGTTTTGTTCAATTTGAACAATTGAGTCCAGAATTTGCTAATAAAGATAGGATCTCTGTCAGAGATGATTGCAGCAGGTAACTCATGCAGCTTGTAGATATTATCCAGGAATACTTGAGCAATACCGGGAGCAATGTAAAGGTGTGCTATTGGTACAAAATGGGCATACCTAGTCAGTTTATCCACCACTACATAGATGCAGTTTGCAGTACCTGACTTGGGTAACCCGTCAATGAAATCCATTGAGATAATCTCCCAGGCATGAGCAGGAACAGGCAGTGGATGAAGCAGTCCAGGATACTTGGATCGATCCGGCTTGGCCTTCTGGCAGATGTCACAATATTTGACAAACTGGTGGACAGCAGTTTTAAGGCCTTTCTAAGCGATGCTTGATTCTTCTCAAGGTAACAGGCACACTAGAATGTCCCCCAACAGGAGAATCATGAAGTGCAAAAATGATCTTTTGATGCAAGTTTTGGTCCATACCCACCCATATGCGCCCCTTGTATCTGATGATCCCAGCTTGCAATGGATAATGGTGGACTGAAGAAGGTGAGACAGAGAGAGATGCCAAGAAATTCTAAGCCATAGGATCATTAGAGTAGCTCTAGACAATCAACTGCATCCAATCAGGGGTAACCACAGAAATCCCCAACAACTTCTCTGAGTCCACCGCAGCTCTTCGTGACAATGCATCAGCTACCATGTTCTCTGTTCCTTTCTTGTACACAATCTTGTATTGTAACCCCAAAAGCTGAGTAAAAAATTTCTGCTGCCAAGGAGTGTGTAGGCGCTGTTCATTTAGTTGCACCAAACTCTTGTGGTCTATATAAATGATAAACTCAGGCATCTGGAGATAAGAGCGCCAATGTTGGACAGCTGTTAAGATAGCCAGATATTCCTTTTCGTAGGTAGAAAGTCCCATGTTCTTTTGTCCCAAAGCTTCGCTGATAAAAGCAATTGGATGACCGGATTGTAGAAGTACTGCACCCACACCCAGCCCACTTGCATCAGTCTCAATACAGAATAGCTTGGAGAAATTGGGAAGTGCTAGCACCGGGGTTGTACATAAAGCATGTTTAAGAGCAGCAAATGCAGTATCATGTTCAGTGGTACACACAAACACAATATTCTTCTTGAGCAAGTTGGTAAGCACCTTACTAATAATGCCATAATGTTTCACAAACTTCCTGTAATAGCCAGCAAGTCCCAGAAAACTTCTAACTTCCTTCACATTCTGAGGAGTTGGCCAATTGTGAATAGCAGCAACCTTGGCAGGATCTGTTGCCACACCTTCAGAGCTAACCACATGACCAAGATAGGAAATGCTTTGTTTGGCGAACTTACACTTTGACATCTTGACTTTCCACTGATCTAAGGACAACAGCCTCAGAACCTATTGCAGGTGATCTAGATGCTCTGAATAGGACTTGCTGTATACCAGAATATCATCGAAAAAGACCAACACACATTTCCTGATTAGTGGAGCAAGAGTAGTGTTCATGGCCTTCTGAAAAGTTGCAGGACCCCCAGTTAAGCCAAAGGCCATCACCCTGAATTCATAGTGACCTAGGTGAGTCTGAAAAGCTGTCTTGAAAGCATCACTGGGGCTGAGAAGTATCTGATGAAAACCAGCAGTGAGATCCAGACTAGAAAACCAACAAGCACCAGCTAACTCATCTAGCAGTTCATCAATGATAGGAACAGGGAACTTGCACTTCTCAGTCATTGCATTTAAGTGCCTGTAATCTACACAAAAACGCCAAGATTTGTCCTTCTTCTGTACTAAGAGAACAGGAGAGCAAAAGGCACTAGAACTTGGCTGTATAATACCACTTTTGAGCATTTCAGACACTTGCTTCTCTATTTCATCCTTCAAAGCTGGAGGAAACCTGTATGGCCTTATATTTACTGGCCTTGCTCCTTCAATAAGTGGAATGGTGTGATCCACAGCTCTGTTGGGAGGCAACCTAGAAGGCATAGCAAACACCTCCTCAAACTATGCAACAAGACTTTCAATTTCAGGTGGTAGTGGCAACTGTACCATCTCAGACAATTCCTCTATATCTTCAGATACCAACAATATTTCCACCACTGAACAATCCATTTCAGATACAGCTGACCCTTGAAGGAAAACTGTTGAGCCATTATAGGGAATAGACAGCCACTTCTGATTCCAATCAATCTTCATTGGGCTAAATTGTTCTAACCAATCCATGCCCAAGATCATGTCATACATTGGCAGTTGCAATATCTTGAGATCAGACTGGAACAACACATTATTGATACTCCATTCAGCCTGAGGAAGCTCAGATGTACAATGAAGGATCCCTCCATTTGCTACCTTCACTTTGAGATGGTTCTGAAGCTGGGAAACCCCAGGCAGCATGTTGGCTACTGATTCCCTGATAAAAGATGCAGACTGCCGGAATCAAGCAAGATAACCAGGGGAACACCCATAATGTTTCCAGAAAACTTAAAGAGTCTTGGCCTTAGAACCCCAGAAATGGCCTCTTGGGACAACAACAAGAATGCCTGATCAGAATCTTCATCC
The DNA here is from genome assembly GCA_000970635.1 of Eragrostis tef. Taxonomy (NCBI): domain Eukaryota; kingdom Viridiplantae; phylum Streptophyta; class Magnoliopsida; order Poales; family Poaceae; genus Eragrostis; species Eragrostis tef. The sequence continues at coordinate 212,507 of LAPY01000165.1, forward strand.
GACTGATCAGGAACCCCTTGGTCATCAGCCAATTGAAACAGCTCCCACATTTCCTGCAAGACATGTAGATTCACAGTCGGTGCGCACTTGTGACCGCTTCTCTGCACAGAACTGACAAAGTCCTAGAGAGCGACGATATGCGCGTAGAGCCGCCAGCTTCTCTTCAGGAGACTGTACTCGAACGGCTTCGTGAGGCTTCCTATCAGCACCGCCAGCCTGCACACCCAGTGATTTATCCCGTCTGGGAGGCGGCTGCAGTGGCAATGGAGCACGGTGCACTCCATGATAATGAGAAGATGAATCGGCCTTGCGATAGTCCTTGCCGTGACCCGCATCAGCTTCTTCCTGCAGAGACGCAAGCACGCAGGCAGTATCGAAAGTTTTCGGTCGCTGAACAATAACTTGGGACTTAATATCTAAACGAAGCCCATCAATGATTCTAGTAGTGAAGTAAACAGGATCCATAACACCCTCATAAGCAGAGAGCTGGTCGACCAGTTCAGAGAACCGATCAACATAATCTTGAACTGTACTAGTCTGACGGATATGAAACAACTGACGAATCAGTATCTCATGTTGATCCCTACCAAAACGCTCCAACAACAAAGCGCACAACTCGTCCCAAGATGCAGAACGGAGTTGTCGCTCCATGGACTGTCCCCATCTAGCTGCAACACCCTCCAGATGCATAACAGCTACCTTAACCCAAACTGAAGAATCTACTGAATACATCTCAAAGTAATTCTCACATCTAGTGCGCCACATCTTAGGATTTTCCCCATCGAACTTAGGGAAGTGAATTTTAGGCAACTTCCCAGTACTCGCCCCATGATGCGAAGAAGTAGAGCGATTCGGAATGCGATCAAAAGGAGAACCAAATATGGCAGAAAAACGATTGAGACCAGAATCAGACGCACCCTTGTCCGGGATAAGAGTTTGGGCGTAGATTGACCCTCCCCCAGTATCCTGGTTCCAAGCTTCCACGCGGTGCCCATTTGGGCCGTCGGCTTGAGCCCCGACTGGCTGGTGCGATGATGACGACTTTGGACGACGCGTGAACGCCATGTCGTGCTCGCCCAGAATGCTTGGCTTGGCGGTGTTCATGGCGCGAACATCTCGCTCCGACTTGCCGCTTGCTTGACCGCGTCGACGGAGGATGCGATGTCGCCCACCGATGATTCGATCCGTGGCCGCCAGGACTCGAACGCCGCAGCCGCCGACTCGAGCGCTACAACTCGCGTCGTCGCCGCCGCCTCAAACATCACGATCCGCTCCGCTGCCGAAGACTCCAGCAGCTCCATGTGCTCGATCACCGTGGAGTCGATCGCCGTCTTGATTGTCTCGATGTCGATGGCCGATGTAGTCGAAGTAGTTGACGCCGATGCTGCCGCCGCCACCTCCAACGCGCTGATCCGCGACTCCCACTTCTCGTCGTGAGCGGCGAACTTCTTGTCGAGCTCCCTCAGGAACGCGGTGGTCTGAGTGTCCAGCGCCAACGTGAGATTGGGATCGATGGCACCCGCCATTTTGGCTCGGCGTGTGTAGTGGTGGTGGTAGAGATCCAGATCCGAGGAACGAAAGGCTTATCTGATACCAAATGTTAGCACCCTCAAGAGCAGAATATAGAATCAAGGGAACAGAAGGAAGTTAGGAAGGAAGGAAGGATAGAGTTCGCAGCCAGAACTATCTGTTTGCTTGAAGAGGAAGAAGAAGTATGGTTTAACCAATCATTACATGCCTTTCTCCATACGCACACTTGCCTATATAGGCGATTACAAGACCGGCCAAACGGCAATCGGCCCACTCACTCCCACTTAGGCCCACTCACTCGACGACTCGGCATACGGGCTCTGTTGCTCCTTCTGGGATGGGCCGGCTCTTCATGGGCTTGGTTGTCGGTACAGGGAACAGTACTGACATCTTCTTGCTTGCCTGTTGTCTTGCGCCTTTAGGTTCGTTTTTGCTCCCCTTGCAATGCCTTAGTTACTGCAAATTACGCTTGAACAGATTTACTCAAATTGATCGAGTCAAGTGATGTTAGGAATTATGTTACCTTGAACAGATCTGCCATTGTAAATTTTAATATAACATTTCTGAATTGCTTTCTTGCATGTATGCTTGATTATTTTGGTGCAAGTTATTGATCCACATAGATTGTAATGGTGACAACAAACTAAATATTATCAGGAACAAGAAAATCTGTATGGGTTTTGGAAATATAATGAGGAGCTTGGTGGTGAGGTCGATTTTACATTGCCTAGAATACAGGTATGTTCTCTGTCCTTCACTTAGATGTTCTGTGGGATTATTTCCTCATCAAGAGAAGAATCAACAAAACATTAAGGATGTGTTTGGTTGAGTGAATCAGGAACGGATTGGTCCCTCGTTCCAACGTTTGTTTCTGGGTTCGACAGAGGATGGATTGATCCCACCACCGAATATGCTTCGATATGCGGGACGAGTCCATCCGCCCGAAACCGAGCGAACCGATCGATCCCTTCTCTACGGCGTCTCTCTCCCGTCAACTCGTATCGCGGACGCGAGGCGGTGGCATCATGGCGGAGCAAGGCGGCGGGCGGACGAAGCTGCTTCAAGCGCGAGGGGTCGAGCTGAGGCACGGCGCGAGGTCCGAGCAAAACAGGCGGCGCGACGTCGCGCAACGAGGCCGCCAGCGCGAGGTAGGGGGCGGTGCGGCGAGTCGAGCTCGCCAGAGCTGGCGGCAGCATCCCCTCCTCCCCTTCTTCCCGTAACGCGAGCTCGGCGGGAGGGAAGCACTCAAGGCCTCTCCGACTTGCGAGGGCTGCGATGAACTAGCGACGGACCAGGCGGAGCTGCCGCGCAGGAAGGGCGACGCCGAGTGGAGTTCGCGGCGAGGCAGTGCGAGGCTACGGGGCGCGTGCACGCGTGCCTGATGCCCACGGCAAGCTTGCTATCGTCCATGGCTAATTGCGCTGGAAAGCTCCCGTCCATGGCTAAATTGATGCAATTCATTTTGAGATGATGCTCATCGTAAGCTGCAAATTGACTACCCTGAGCAAATGATTTAGCAATTATTTAGCAATTGAACACGCCACACATGCGTAATTGCAGCAGGGCAGCGCAAGGCGGCGCAGAGAGCTCGGCGTGGGCATGGTGTAAGCACGGTAGTTCGTGTGCTCGAGGGCGCGGCTCGCGTGCGTTGCTGCGTCTCCCCGGGACGGGGTCCATGGCTAAATTGATGCAATTCATTTTGAGATGATGCTCATCGTAAGCTGCAAATTGACTACCCTGAGCAAATGATTTAGCAATTATTTAGCAATTGAACACGCCACACATGCGTAATTGCAGCAGGGCAGCGCAAGGCGGCGCAGAGAGCTCGGCGTGGGCATGGTGTAAGCACGGTAGTTCGTGTGCTCGAGGGCGCGGCTCGCGTGCGTTGCTGCGTCTCGCGGGCGTGGCGTCAGGCGTGCGCTCCTGCGGCGGCGCGATGCACGTCCGCGGCGGTGGCGGCGTGCCGAGCTGGCGTGCACGGCATGGACGCGTCCGAGGTGTTCGATGATTTTCCTGAGCGAAGCAGCTAACGGTTGAAGAAGACGGCATCCATCCCAATTTCTCTTGGTCCCTCCTGCCAAACTAAAAACAGGGACCATTCCATCCCATCTCATCCCTTCAATCAAACATCGAATGGAACATTTCCATCTCAAAAAAAGGACGGTTCCATCCTGTTTCACTTGGTCCCCAAAACAAACACATCCTAAGCTTTTGCTCACTGAAGCATCGTTAGACGTGGTCCCTGTTTGATTATGTTTCCTCTGATGCATTGCCTGCTCTCTCAGATATCAATGAGCTTTCTTTTCAAGAGATCTTGGTAGTAACGTGAACACATTCTCCTACAGATAAAGAACAAGGTGTAGCAGTTTCTTTTTGAATCAAAAGCAGGTCATGTTTCAAATCCATAGTCATTGCATTGCTCTGTTCCAAATTCACAAGCAGTGCTTGCTCTCTGTTTTACAAGGGAACTTGACTTTTTTTTTTCCTTGCAGATTATGCTCATCTGTTGCGGTATCAGCAAAAATATATATTGTTAAATTCTTACAGTAACTTAAGACTTTTATTTTAGTGTTGTTCAGATATTTAACAGGAGTGCATGCATAGGCATTGTACTGTTAATTTGGCTTTATGGTATATCCTGCTTGGTATTTGTTTGCAGTTCATGAAACCACCTGGAACTGCTGTTATCATGTCGTTTGCATAAGCTCAATGTTGAATGCTCCTACCAAGTAAGATTTTATATTGTCAATACAATTTAGTCATATGGCAACAAGATCCAAACAATCTAATGTAAAACTTCCATAAATTTTACGCAGCTTCTGTATCTTAGCATCACAGGGCCCCTGCTGTTGGTCAGAATCTTTGCGAAGCCGTTCTTTTAGATATATGGTGGTGTTCAAGTGGTTGCAGCTGACGTTGGCATATTTGTTGTCTTCACTGATCTGATTACTATCCGAGTGGCGGTCAGTGTAGGTGTCAATGTTATAGTGTTGCATCGTTTATGTGCTCCTTATTTAGAACTGTGAAACATTCCATCACATTGTATTAGCGGTATGAAATTCACATACTGCTTCAGCAAGCAAAGATCACAAAGTCATCGCAGGATGGAATATGTATTCTTACGTAAAAGTTCAGAAAATTTAGTTTTATGCTGCCCGACAGTGTCTTCTGGTTTAATAGTGAAACACAAAATTTACGCTGCGTGAAATGTTTCAAATGAACTCTGCATCGACCCACATGTCGTTGAAGTCTTCGTGATTAAACTGCACTCCCACCCAGCACGATAAGCAGCTGCTGCCACAGATCAATTTCTCCGAGCAACACAGCCCAGCCCAACCTAACACACAATCCCACAAAGACCTACGACAGGCGCAGCGGAGCACGCGGTTCGACCTAGTTTCTATCAACGTTGATAGACTTGGTCACTAGTGTTCCTCTCTCTATTACGACTGCGCCTTTTTGCTGGCTCCTAGGACACACAACAGCAGGGTTCAATTAAACAAAGAAATAAGAAACTAATATATTGCATAATGCTAGAAAATATGTATTGGATCACTAAGATTTGTCACATGGATTTTGATTAAAATACATCTATCATCAACCTGCAATTCTAGATTTGTTTTCAGCTTACATTTACAACTACCTGTTATGTCCCACCCTCCCTCTCATAATCTTGATGTAGATTATCGAGCTTTCCTGAACAACTGAAAAATTAAGCCTTAAGCATTTAGAATTTGGTTGGATTGCAAGTTGTTTTACCTTTCATCTTGAGGTGTATGTTTTAAGTGTGCTTCTATCTATGTAGAGCTGATCAGGACGAGCTCCTGGACATGGAAGATCAGGACGAGCTCCAAGAACAGAAGCTCCCAACTGCTTAGTGTTATATATCAGTATATAGCATTTTTAAACGGTTTCACTTCTGTTATAGGCTCTTTATGTGGGATGTCAAACATGTGTTATATTATTTTATTTAGACAAGAATAATCATATGCTTTCAATGCAGTTTCCTGCTGCATGTCATCATTTTCTGCTAAGTTTTTCCTTTTTGAGATTTATGGTCAGCTACTTCGGTTTTGTGCTACTCACTTCTAGTATACATTCTAGGCCGAATGGTGGTGCCTTCTGTTCAGCAGTTTTTGAAACTGTATGAGCCCTTTTGTCATTCTTTAATCTAAGTGGAGCAGGCTTTTTGCAGCACGGAGGAGAAAACAAGCCGATCAAGAAGACTCCACTGCATTTGTTACTGCCCGGATAAAGAAACAACAGCCTGTCGCCTGTTCAGTACAAGTCCTGGAGCTGAGCGTCAAACAACATGGCGCCCAACTATGTCCCATGGGCGCCAAAGGGTATGGCGCCCAGCCTGCCAGGTCAGCAGCTCGGTGTGTGCCTTCATGCTGATGTGGCATAGGTGGCGCCAATTCTAGCGGCGCCCAACTGTTTTACTTGAGCGTCAAATCACACTGCGCTCAGAAAAGGGTCCATTTCTGTACATGTTTTCTCCAGGGGTCTATATGTAAAAAAATTTCAAAAGGGCCCATTTGTAAAAATTACACGTGTGGCGCATGTGATTGTGATGGAGGACGCAGGGCCCACTTGCCGATTTTCGGCCTTCAGGTGCGGTCGCCGGCAAGTCCTAGAAAAGCGATGACGATCCGGATTTGCACGAGTCCGATGTTGTTGAACGAGGTTCGGGTCAATGGTTTATTTTGCGAGTAGTTTGCGAACCAGAATGTACCTTCATAATCTGTGAAAATAATCCCAAGGTACTCTTTTTTTGAGAATCCCAAGGTACTAATATTAAGAGTTGAATGTTCCACAATGTGGAGCTCATCTAGGAATTGGAATATTGAGGGTGCTTGTCCACACAACTGAGAACTGAGAAATTTCTTCTGTTTCCTCATGTGATAATCCCCTCGATGTTACCCATGCAATAAACTTCAGGCAATTCTCTGGTTTTTCTTCAAAAAGGAAAAAAAAAGGATCATGTTCTCTGCCAAACTATTGTACAAAGCCAAATAAAAATGAACCATCTTATTAGAAAAATGCCACAATAGATAATACAATCAGAACACTAAATCATTCTCCAACAATCAAAAAAGTTTATATGATTCCTAGCTCCTCCTTTTATGCGTTAGTAAACTTGTACAATTGCTTCACAGTTCCACCTGAACCAATGCGAAGTTCATCGGTAATTAACCACATCCGCAACAATTTTCCTTATTTACTAATACCATTAGCTTGCTTGTATGATGTGATCAAAATCCAATATTTTTGCTCTCAAGCACTTGCGGAAGATTACTATGGCCAAAGGGGGACGCCCCCCCCCCCCAAAATTAAGCCGTAAGCATTTTGAATTTGGTTGGATTGCATGTTGTTTCACCTTTCATCTTGAGGTGTATGTTTTAAATGTGATTCTATCTATGTAGAGCTGATCAGGACGAGCTCCTGGACATGGAAGATCAGGACGAGCTCCAAGAACAGAAGCTCCCAACTGCTTAGTGTTATATATCAGTATATAGCATTTTTAAACGGTTTCACTTCTGTTATAGGCTCTTTATGTGGGATGTCAAACATGTGTTATATTATTTTATTTAGACAAGAATAATCATATGCTTTCAATGCAGTTTCCTGCTGCATGTCATCATTTTCTGCTAAGTTTTTCCTTTTTGAGATTTATGGTCAGCTACTTCGGTTTTGTGCTACTCACTTCTAGTATACATTCTAGGCCGAATGGTGGTGCCTTCTGTTCAGCAGTTTTTGAAACTGTATGAGCCCTTTTGTCATTCTTTAATCTAAGTGGAGCAGGCTTTTTGCAGCACGGAGGAGAAAACAAGCCGATCAAGAAGACTCCACTGCATTTGTTACTGCCCGGATAAAGAAACAACAGCCTGTCGCCTGTTCAGTACAAGTCCTGGAGCTGAGCGTCAAACAACATGGCGCCCAACTATGTCCCATGGGCGCCAAAGGGTATGGCGCCCAGCCTGCCAGGTCAGCAGCTCGGTGTGTGCCTTCATGCTGATGTGGCATAGGTGGCGCCAATTCTAGCGGCGCCCAACTGTTTTACTTGAGCGTCAAATCACACTGCGCTCAGAAAAGGGTCCATTTCTGTACATGTTTTCTCCAGGGGTCTATATGTAAAAAAATTTCAAAAGGGCCCATTTGTAAAAATTACACGTGTGGCGCATGTGATTGTGATGGAGGACGCAGGGCCCACTTGCCGATTTTCGGCCTTCAGGTGCGGTCGCCGGCAAGTCCTAGAAAAGCGATGACGATCCGGATTTGCACGAGTCCGATGTTGTTGAACGAGGTTCGGGTCAATGGTTTATTTTGCGAGTAGTTTGCGAACCAGAATGTACCTTCATAATCTGTGAAAATAATCCCAAGGTACTCTTTTTTTGAGAATCCCAAGGTACTAATATTAAGAGTTGAATGTTCCACAATGTGGAGCTCATCTAGGAATTGGAATATTGAGGGTGCTTGTCCACACAACTGAGAACTGAGAAATTTCTTCTGTTTCCTCATGTGATAATCCCCTCGATGTTACCCATGCAATAAACTTCAGGCAATTCTCTGGTTTTTCTTCAAAAAGGAAAAAAAAAGGATCATGTTCTCTGCCAAACTATTGTACAAAGCCAAATAAAAATGAACCATCTTATTAGAAAAATGCCACAATAGATAATACAATCAGAACACTAAATCATTCTCCAACAATCAAAAAAGTTTATATGATTCCTAGCTCCTCCTTTTATGCGTTAGTAAACTTGTACAATTGCTTCACAGTTCCACCTGAACCAATGCGAAGTTCATCGGTAATTAACCACATCCGCAACAATTTTCCTTATTTACTAATACCATTAGCTTGCTTGTATGATGTGATCAAAATCCAATATTTTTGCTCTCAAGCACTTGCGGAAGATTACTATGGCCAAAAGGGGGCGCCCCCCCCCCCCCCCCCCC
>LAPY01000166.1:3295-14109 GCA_000970635.1 Eragrostis tef
TCGGCGGAGCGCTCCTGCGCCTCGGCGCGGTACTTGCCGATCTCTTCCAGGTTCATCGCCTGGCCTTGGCCTCCCTCCACCTTGCCAGTCGCGCTCTGCTTCCTGGGCTGCTGATGCGAGGCCATTGCTTTGCCGCACAGAGCTAAGAGAGCTCGATCGCCGGTGAACGCGCGGTTGCTGTGTTGAGTGTGTAGTGTGTGAGCATGCGGCGTGATCGGCGGGCGGGAGGCCGGCCGGCTTATAAAATTGGCGTTGAGCGGTCGGCGTTTGATCGGCCGAGGTTGGCGTGGCGCCGGACAGCGACGCGTGTCGGATGGAGGTGACACGTGGGACGGTGAGGATAGGAGCGTGGAGGTCGTGGGGCGTCACCGAACAGGAACCGTACGGCGCGATGGGACACGGCGGACGCGAAGCGTCGGAACTCGTTGCGTGCTCATCGCTTTCCGCAGCATATGCGCGGAAATGCTTTCTGGCGCGCGAGACACCGTAACGTGGGCTGGCATGTCCCCGATAGGAGATATCAGCCCAACTGCCCAATTGGGCTGATGGATAAACGGATCGTAGTGGCCCCAAAAGAACGCGCCTTACTCGGCGGCGTCGCTATGCAAGAAGCAAGCCGCGTCATCACTCTCTCCCCCCCCCCTCCCCATCTCTACGCGCCGCCGCGGGAGGTCGAAGTCGAACCTCCGCTGCATGTCCGCGCGCAGCGCCACCGTGCGCGGGGGCTGCTGGTCCCGGCCTCCGGCATGTTCCCTGCGGCGTAGATCTCGTTGCTGACGCGGTCTACGACAAATCCCCCGCCTCCAGCCCGTGCCCCGTCCAACCAGGTGACCACCCCCTCGCTGCCTCCTTTTTAAGCATTGCTTTTGAGGTTTCCGCTTTATCAACTGTTTGTTATGCGGTTTGGTGTTTAGCGTAGTTGATTGTGTGGGCTGGGATTGTCGTGTTTAGCGGAATCCTAGAAAAAAGTGGGTGAGCTTGTGGATGAGGACAAGTCTTTTCAGCTGTATATCCTCCAAATTGTAGATTTGTTGTGATCTGCTCGAAATTCGACTATCTAGGCGATTTCTGGTGATTTTTATGTCCCGTAACCGATTTTCTTTAGGCATGTTATCTGTTAGGACCGTTTCATTGTGAATATGCTTCGTGTCGGATTTTAGACGCTATGCTCGGTTGCATTTTAACATCTCGCTGCTCCAAACCTTTCATCTTGTTCGGACCTCGTTCCTTACTTGTGAAACGACATTTGCAGTCCTTATATACCTTAGGGAAATGACATTTTCTTCCAGACCACCACACATTATGTTTTCTTACTGTCGACAAAGAAGTGCTGAAATTTGCAATCGATGTAAAGTGTTTATGGACTCTTTCACAGCATCTTCACAATAAAGTAATGAAGTGTTAGAATTTGGTTTGACTGTAGTGTGCGATTCTCATATAGGGTGAATCTCGAAGCCTAGTCCGGCGAGCTTTGTGTAAACCAAGGAATATAATCAAAGTTGCTTAACTTGGCAACAAAATTAGGAATGTGTTGCGCAATGTAGCCTACATGGTCTTCAGCATGAAAGGATTGACGCCAATGTCTAGCTCTCATACTCGTTCGGTTTCTTTGTTCTTGGTTTAGATGATGATGCTGATACATCATAAGGAATAGTTAGTGTGATTTCATTGTATAAACCATGATGTTAAGAAACGTATGGAAGGTGTTGAGGTTGTCAATGTATGATATCCTATTGTGCATAGGTTTGTAGTGCCTTTATTGCCTTTCGATGCGTCTAATTGAGTATCACATGCAGATATTTGCCGTTTGCACATCGCTGAGTTTCGGGCATTTCCTTATATGATTACATTGTTTAGATATAGTGATCCCACATATTTCATGCCTAGTGTTGCTGCTATTTTGTGCAACTATATTTTGGGGGTGCAAAGATGCAACTGGAAGCGCCTAGTGTTCTGTGGTTCCATAGGTCTCGTTTAGCTCGTTTGAAAATTATTTAGTGACTCCCATTTTTTTCTTTTGCTAATTTTCTTAGGTCTATCTCTAATAATGACATGAGGTCATTTCAGAGGTTGAGAAAAGGGGTGATCCAACATTTTTATCTCCCACTATCTCTCAACTATATTGTTTTGCTCTAGCCAAGCTGTCCAACGCCCCTATTCTGTATTATGCGTAACATATACTCCATCTTAATAGTAGCTCTTCTGATGCAAGGTTATAACGACATCTCATCTACCTCTAGCTCATTCCTACTCCATATTCTATTCCAAGCCCATGAAAACTCCAATAGGTTAAATACTGGAATGAATAATGCAACTATTCCGTATGGTGTTGCATTTTCCAAAACTTTGGATCTTCAGAGTGGCATTTAGTCAATTATCTAGTGTTCTTTAAAAAAAAAGGGTAGGTTCCACCGGGATTCGAACCCAGGTTGCCAGATTCAAAGTCTGGAGTGATAACCACTACACCATGGAACCATCTTATGTGTGAGATCACTTAATGATATTTATCCTTTTCCAAAAGGCTGAATGCTTTGTAGTAGCACATCACCAGTTCTGTTGTTTGCTAAAAAACAAAAGTAGGTCCCACTGGATTTGAAACCAGGTTGCACAGTGATAACCAACACCATGGAACCGTCTTATGTGTGCTACCACTTAATGATATTTATCCTGTTTCAAAAAGTTGGATACATTTCTAGTGGCATCTCAACAGTTCTGTCATTGCTAAAAAAAAAGGAGAGTAGGTTCCACCGGGATTTGAACCCAGGTTGCGAGATTCACTACACCATGGAACCATCTTATGTGTGTGATCACTTAATGATATTTATCCTTTTCCAAAAAGCTGGACACCTTTTAGTGGCATATCACCATTGTTTTGCTAAAAAAAAAGGTCCCACCGGGATTCGAACCCAGGTTGCCAGATTCAAAGTCTGGAGTGATAACCACTACACCATGGAACCGTCTTATGTGTGTGCCACCAGTTAATGATATTTATCCTTTTCCAAAAGGCTGGACACTTTCTTATGGGTTTGATATCCATATAGAATGGCTGGTTTTTACGTTGGTTCGCCGGACCTAACACAACCCTCCACTTTTTTCATCCGGGCTTGGGACCGGCATTGGTAGTGTTAGCAGAGATGCGTATGTTGAGTGTAGCAGAGATGCGTATGTTGCGTTGGCTCTGCGGGCATACAAGAAGGGATCATATCCGGAACGAAGATATATGAGACAAGGTAGGGGTGGCACCAATTGAGGGGAAATTGGTGCAGCATCGGTTGGCGCCGGTGCATAGGGGGTTTCTAAAACGACTTGATAATATAAAGAGAGGTAGAGGTCGATCTAATCTGACTTGGGATGAGTCGGTTAAGAGAGACTTGAAGGAGTGGAATATCTCCAAGGAGTTAGCTGCGGATAGGAGCGCATGGAGACGTGCAATCAACGTGCCTGAACCGTGACCCTCTTGTCATTTTTCTGTTTACCTCTAACCTGTTTTTGTCCATTGTCTTTTGTGCTCTCTTCTCTTTGTTTCTTGTGCGTTTCATCTCTAGCCTACCCCATCTTGCTTGGGACAAAAGGCCACCAGTTAATGATATTTATCCTTTTCCAAAAGGCTGGACACTTTATAGTGGCATATCACCAAGATCTGTTGTTTGCTAAAAAAAAAGTGTAAGGTCCCACCGGGATTCGAACCCAGGTTGCCAGATTCAAAGTCTGGAGTGATAACCACTACACCATGGAACCGTCTTATGTGTGTGCCACCAGTTAATGATATTTATCCTTTTCCAAAAGGCTGGACACTTTATAGTGGCATATCACCAAGATCTGTTGTTTGCTAAAAAAAAAGTGTAAGGTCCCACCGGGATTCGAACCCAGGTTGCCAGATTCAAAGTCTGGAGTGATAACCACTACACCATGGAACCGTCTTATGTGTGTGCCACCAGTTAATGATATTTATCCTTTTCCAAAAGGCTGGACACTTTCTTATGGGTTTGATATCCATATAGAATGGCTGGTTTTTACGTTGGTTCGCCGGACCTAACACAACCCTCCACTTTTTTCATCCGGGCTTGGGACCGGCATTGGTAGTGTTAGCAGAGATGCGTATGTTGAGTGTAGCAGAGATGCGTATGTTGCGTTGGCTCTGCGGGCATACAAGAAGGGATCATATCCGGAACGAAGATATATGAGACAAGGTAGGGGTGGCACCAATTGAGGGGAAATTGGTGCAGCATCGGTTGGCGCCGGTGCATAGGGGGTTTCTAAAACGACTTGATAATATAAAGAGAGGTAGAGGTCGATCTAATCTGACTTGGGATGAGTCGGTTAAGAGAGACTTGAAGGAGTGGAATATCTCCAAGGAGTTAGCTGCGGATAGGAGCGCATGGAGACGTGCAATCAACGTGCCTGAACCGTGACCCTCTTGTCATTTTTCTGTTTACCTCTAACCTGTTTTTGTCCATTGTCTTTTGTGCTCTCTTCTCTTTGTTTCTTGTGCGTTTCATCTCTAGCCTACCCCATCTTGCTTGGGACAAAAGGCTATGTTGTTGTTGATGTTGATGTTGTCCAAAAGGCTGGACACTTTATAGTGGCATATCACCAGGTCTGTTGTTTGCTAAAAAAAGGGTAAGGTCCCACCAGGATTCGAACCCAGGTTGCCAGATTCAAAGTCTGGAGTGATAACCACTACACCATGGAACCGTCTTATGTGTGTGCCACCAGTTAATGATATTTATCCTTTTCCAAAAGGCTGGACACTTTTTGGTGGCATATGATCTCTGTTGTTTGCTAAAAAAAAAAGTAAGGTCACGGCATCTTCACAACAAAATGAGGTGTTAGAATTTTGCTTGACTATAATGTGTGATTCTCATATATGGTTGAATCTCGAAGCCTAGTCCGCCGAGCTGTGGATAAACCAAGGAATATATTCAAAGTTGCTTAGCCTGGCAACGGAATTAGGAATGTGAGACTACATGGCCGTCAGCACGAAGGCCATAGGCATTGACACCAATGTCTAGCTCTCATACTCGTGATGTTTCTTTGTTCTTGGTTTAGATGCTGCTGCTGATACATTCTAAGGAATAGTTAGTGTCATTTCAGTGTATAAACCATGATGTTGAAAAACGTGTGGAAGGTGTTGAGGTTGTCAATGTATGATATCCTATTTGTGGTTCCTTTATTGCCTTTTGATGCGCTTAATTGAGTATCACATGCAGAAGTTTGCTGTTTGTCCGTCGCTGTGTTTCGGGTATTTGATTATATTAGTTGTGGGGTTACGTTGTTTAGATATAGTCATCCCACATATTTCATGTCTAGTGTTGCTGCCATTGTGTGCAACTACATTTTGGGGTGCAGAGATGCAACTGAAAGTGCCTAGAATTCTGTGGTTTGATAGGTCTCATTTAGTGTGTTCGAAAATTATTTAGTGACTCCCATTTTTTTCTTTTGCTAAGTTTCTTCGGTCTATCTCTAACTAATGAGATGAGGTGATTTGAGAGGCTGAGAAAAAGGGTGATCCAACTTGATTATCTCCCACTCTCTCTCAACTATATTGTTTTGCTCTAGCCAAGCTGTCCAATGGCCCAATTCCGTATTATTACTCCATCTTAACAATGGCTGTTATGATGCAAGGTTACAAAAACATTTCATCTACCTCTCGCTCATTCCTAGTCCGTATTCTATTCCAAGCCCATGAAAACTCCCATAGATTAAATACTGGAATGAATGATGAAACAATTCTGTATGGTGTTGCATTTTCCAAAAGTTTGGATCTTCAGAGTGGCATATAGTCAATTATCTATTGTTCCTTAAAAAAAAGAGGTAGGTCCCACCGTGATTCGAACCCAGGTTGCCAGATTCAAAGTCTGGAGTGATAACCACTACACCATGGAACCGTCTTATGTGTGTGCCACCAGTTAATGATATTTATCCTTTTCCAAAACGCTGGACACGTTTTGGTGGTATATGATCATGATCGCTTAATGATATTTATCCTTTTCCAAAAGGCTGAATACTTTGTAGTGGCACATCACCAGTTCTGTTGTTTGCTAAAAAACAAAAGTAGGTTCCCCTGGATTGGAACCCAGGTTGCACAGTGACAACCTTACATCATGGAACCGTCTTATGTGTGCCACCACTTAATGATATTTATCCTTTTCCAAAAAGTTGGATACATTTTTAGTGGCATATCACCTATTCTGTTTGCTAAAAAAAAAAGGTAGGTCCCACCGGGATTCGAACCCAGATTGCCAGATTCAAAGTCTGGAGTGATAACCACTACACCATGGAACTGTCTTATGTGTGTGATCACTTAATGATATTTATCCTTTTCCAAAAGGTTGGACACTTTTGACGGCATATATCCAATTCTGTTGTTTGCTAAAAAAAAGAAAGGAAGGTTCCACCGGGATTCGAACCCAGGTTGCCAGATTCAAAGTCTGGAGTGATAACCACTACACCATGGAACCGTCTTATGTGTGTGACCACTTAATGATATTTATCCTTTTCCAAAAGGCTGGACAGTTTTAGTGGCATATCATCACTTCTGTAGTTTGCTAAAAAAAAAAGTAAGGTCCCACCGGGATTCGAACCCAGGTTGCCAGATTCAAAGTCTGGAGTGATAACCACTACACCATGGAACCGTTTTATGTGTGAGATCACTTAATGATATTTATACTTTTCCTAAAGGTTGGATCTTTCTAGTTTTGAGTGGCATATCATCAATGCTATGGTTTTTTCCTCCAGAAAGAAAAAAAAGGTCCCATCAGGATTCAAACCTAGTCTACTAGATTGAAAGTTTGGAGTGAGAACCACTACACCATGGAACTGTTTATATCTGCGATCTGTTAATGATATTTATCGTTTTCCAGAAGTTTGGATTCTTTGACTTATGAGTGGCTTATAATCAATTCTATGTTTTCCTCTAGTTATACATAGGTGTAATTATGGCCACTACATCTGAACCCAGGATGCGAGTGATGACCACTGCACCATGGAACCAACCATTTTATGTATAAAATCTGTTAATGATATTTATTCTTGAAAATTTATGGTAATTGGTAACTCTAAATACTTTCGAGATAGGTGTAATTAGGTCCACAGATATATAATCCTGTATAATTTGTTCGTTCAAGTTGGATCAAAGATGGTTTTGCCTAGCCTGATGCATGTGGCACTAGTTGTTTATTTATAAGTACCAATGTATCAGCGACTCTACCTTCCCATCCCCTTGTCACCATGGCTGCCTCTTCATCATGCCAGAACCTGTGGCCCATTTGAATTGTCTTATAGATGCAGAGTAAACTGCACCATCGGAACCAGTGAAGACCCAATGATATAGTCACACACGGGTAGAGAAAATGAGTAGAAGAGTGTCTGAAGCAAAAAGAATCCCTGACTGCTACATTTGCAAGTTCTGCAATACCACGTTTTACTATGCAATATAATTCATTTGAAATTTACTGCTATATGAATACCAAAAATATCCTAGAAACGGCAATGAGAAGTTGGGAAATTACATGCAAAATGAGATTAATGATCAGATCTGCTGGTAAATATGTTCTTGGGGAGGAAACTGAAGATTAAGGACGTCAAAGGGGTGTGGGCAAAGCATTCATTCTCCTGATTTTTTGCTGAGATACACGGAGTTGAAAGCGGCAATGAGCTTTCAAGGTTGTATCTCATTGGCTACCGTGGAATGACACCTCAGTCTCGTCACGAGCATGGAAGCTATGTAAGATGGAAATCCACCTTTTGGACTCATGGTTTTACTAGCTAATGGACCTAAATGCCCAGTTAGTGCTCAAGTTCATGGATCAACATCCTCTAGCCTCACAACTTTAGGTACATGTAGTTCAGTTTACATATTCTTGAACAATGGGAGTATTGATGATGGAAACTAAATATTTTAACCTATTCATAATATTCAAAAAATGTTAATTTCAATCGTCAGGATTTTTAGCATGGCGTTGAAGTCTAACTGATGTTGAAAGTACACAACTCTTTTATCAGCTCTGCCATGTTTTTTTTTTATTGAAAGGTTTGACCTGAATTGGTAGCGATGATTTTAGTCTAATTGTATTAGGAAATCTAAGCATAAAAAACATATGCAAATTTTCCATGTTCATTCTTGTACTCCTTTCTTTAAAGGTTGTCTTCATTTCCCATTTTCAGAGGCTATCTGTCATTGTCTTCCTGCAAGAACTGAGCATGTAGAGGCAATTGGTCACCTATCTGGAACTTTAGATGGTGTGAAAGCATGTTTTATGAAAGTGTCACATGGAGCATGAAAGATGGTGCCGGAGATGCTGTGAGAGTACTTTTGAGCCGAAATGTGATCTCATATTATGTCCCGTGTAAGGTCAACTGAGTGACTGAGAAATTTTGTGGGAAGTGTTTCCTTTCAGTTTTCTGTGGCTTACCTGTATTTTTTTTCCTGTTTTATGTATTCAGCAAATGAAAATTTGTGGGCTTGTTGTTTTCTTGTTCCTAGGAGAGGCGAAGCCGAGTCAAATCGTTAAATGAGAACTTGTACTGCTATTGGCCACATGTGCTCCTCCGATGCAGTTGACCTGGATCCGTGGCCTACTGAAGGTATGTCAGTAAATGATCATAACAACTGCTGAAGCAGATGTGTCCATGCTATTTGACTAAATGTTGTCCTCAATAAAACAATACTGCCGCACTCCTGCTAATGTAGAAATGGAGTTATTTGCATGCTTTACAGGAGTTGCTGCTGGTGGAAGAACACCCTGAGAGGGTTCAGCTAAGACGAGTAAGCTTTTCAGATGGGAGCATGTCTTTCCTTTGTCAGGTTATGAGCTCTGCTTGATTGCGAGAAACAAAGCATAGATGGAATAGGAAAGAAAGACGAGGTATCAATGCCGGCAACATTATCATTTTTTGTTTATCTAATCTTCCATCACTTTGCTGAAAGTGTTACCTCAAGTACATCAGTGTCATCTGCAATGAAAAGAATGTTGCTCGAGTTGGATATAATCAGAGGATGCCGAATGGATCATATAATAGTAATCGTTCCCAGAAGTCAGAATCTCAAGAAGTGTCAGCTGCGCCTCTTCAGTCTGCATGAGCAATCTCACAATATGTATTATTTATCTTGGAAACCAATGCCGTGTCGATGTTGCTTTGGGTCTTTTAAGTGTTTGTGCTTAATTGTTATTGATAATGTTGAATTCAGTTAGAAATTATTGAGACTATTGATCAACATGTCTAAGAACCATTTGTTCTCAAACTTTGGATGTACATGAGTAACATGAGGTCCCTGGTGAAAGGGATTTGATTTTCCGCATTTTCAGCAGCTGGTTTTGAATGCAAAGCCATCATTCTGACCAAACTCTCACTCCAAATTCTGCGTATTGTCATTTGTCACTGAAAATTTGGTTCACTCTGAGATTTTGAAATTATATGGATATTGTTTGTTCGTTACCTAACTAAGTATGATGGCGATCAGCCGATCGTCTTATTTGATTTGTTGTATCCTTGGCAAGCGGTAAATTTTGGAACGCTTCCTGTATGAATCGCTGCCTCGCTGGGTTATCTCGAAGTACTGTTGCACATATGGTCACTCCGCTGGTTCCCCCCCCCCCCAGCCACATTTCTGTGGCTTACCTGTATTTTTTTTCCTGTTTTATGTATTCAGCAAATGAAAATTTGTGGGCTTGTTGTTTTCTTGTTCCTAGGAGAGGCGAAGCCGAGTCAAATCGTTAAATGAGAACTTGTACTGCTATTGGCCACATGTGCTCCTCCGATGCAGTTGACCTGGATCCGTGGCCTACTGAAGGTATGTCAGTAAATGATCATAACAACTGCTGAAGCAGATGTGTCCATGCTATTTGACTAAATGTTGTCCTCAATAAAACAATACTGCCGCACTCCTGCTAATGTAGAAATGGAGTTATTTGCATGCTTTACAGGAGTTGCTGCTGGTGGAAGAACACCCTGAGAGGGTTCAGCTAAGACGAGTAAGCTTTTCAGATGGGAGCATGTCTTTCCTTTGTCAGGTTATGAGCTCTGCTTGATTGCGAGAAACAAAGCATAGATGGAATAGGAAAGAAAGACGAGGTATCAATGCCGGCAACATTATCATTTTTTGTTTATCTAATCTTCCATCACTTTGCTGAAAGTGTTACCTCAAGTACATCAGTGTCATCTGCAATGAAAAGAATGTTGCTCGAGTTGGATATAATCAGAGGATGCCGAATGGATCATATAATAGTAATCGTTCCCAGAAGTCAGAATCTCAAGAAGTGTCAGCTGCGCCTCTTCAGTCTGCATGAGCAATCTCACAATATGTATTATTTATCTTGGAAACCAATGCCGTGTCGATGTTGCTTTGGGTCTTTTAAGTGTTTGTGCTTAATTGTTATTGATAATGTTGAATTCAGTTAGAAATTATTGAGACTATTGATCAACATGTCTAAGAACCATTTGTTCTCAAACTTTGGATGTACATGAGTAACATGAGGTCCCTGGTGAAAGGGATTTGATTTTCCGCATTTTCAGCAGCTGGTTTTGAATGCAAAGCCATCATTCTGACCAAACTCTCACTCCAAATTCTGCGTATTGTCATTTGTCACTGAAAATTTGGTTCACTCTGAGATTTTGAAATTATATGGATATTGTTTGTTCGTTACCTAACTAAGTATGATGGCGATCAGCCGATCGTCTTATTTGATTTGTTGTATCCTTGGCAAGCGGTAAATTTTGGAACGCTTCCTGTATGAATCGCTGCCTCGCTGGGTTATCTCGAAGTACTGTTGCACATATGGTCACTCCGCTGGTTCCCCCCCCCCCCAGCCACA
>LAPY01000166.1:25746-36283 GCA_000970635.1 Eragrostis tef
TAGCACACTCTTGTGCTGGCTTTAGAACATGAGGCACTCCTTTATGGACAAAAGAATAATAGTTGGAGCGACTTTCATGTATGGCATTCAGATCATACTCCCATGGTCTTCTCAATAGCAAATGGCTAACATCCAGTGGTAATACATCACATTCCACTTTATTAACGTAGTTACCAACTGAAAAATTTACTCTTACCTTATGAGTAATTTTCAGCTTTCCGGCAGAATTCATCCACTTCACATGGTGTGGTGTAGGATACCTTCATGTTGATAGTGATAATGCTTGCACAAGATCCTTGCTAATGATGTTCGTGAAACTACCACCATCAATAACAAGTTTGCAGACCTTATCCTTGATCTTACATTCAGATTAAAATACACTCCATCGCTGTCCCTTTGGAGCAGCGGTGTTGTTAGCACTCTCATCCTTCTCGACCAGCAAGTTTAAGCCCTCTATCGGGGTCTCATCTTTCGACTCAATGACATTAGAACAAACTTCTTCATTCAGTTTAGGAGAAAGAAATATTTCAGCAGCAACTTTCTTTTCCTTTTTCTCTTGCTTGATCTGTTCTTGTAATTTATGCAGCCTTTTCTCAGCTTCGTCAAGGCGGAAATTACCTTTGTCACTAGCAGCACTTGAGGACCGAACAAGCTTCATTTGTGTAGAAGAAATTCCATTCAAAATATTAACTTTCGGCACATCCCTTACAGAAGCATATTTCTGTCTATTCTCAATATGGGAAAAGTATTTGTGAAACACAACAGCAGATTTTCCATGCTCTTTACATGGAGAAATACTTTTAGAAACATTAGACTTTTCCTTGCTGCGACGCAACCTATTTTCAGCGAGATAACTTTTGGTTGTAGCACCTTGTTGAGACTCATTGACGTCTCCAACAATGGAATCAATCCATGATGAACGCATCATTGGCTTGGTGTCAAAAGAACTTTGGATACCAGCAGCTACAATTTTCTTTGGAGAGAAAGTGTTCTCATTTGGCGGATCATAGTGACGCCGTAACACCTTTTTCATGCATGTCCATGTTCTGCAAGGATCCTCACCTCTATCAACATGTCCTTGCTGCAACTTTATCCACCACCGTGAAACACATGGAGAAAAAGCCCGCCTTGCAAAATGAATCTTCATGTATGATTCCGGACCACGATCATACAAAAAATCCTCCATAGCATCCTCCCACTCATAATATTCAGATTGAGAAGCTCTTGAAGAAAGTCTGGGCACAAACTTAATCTCATTTGCAAAGCTATAATCACACATCATAAACAGCAGCAACAACTATCAAAATGTAATGTGAGCAACCTGAAATCTGATACCAAATGATAAGGACATGCCAATGGTGTCTAGGATTTTTGTCCCAATATTTCACGATACAACTGCTATCAATAGGTATCAATGAGAATATTAACAATCAATAGATAGAACATAAATTCTCCACTGATTTAATCCAACAAATTCAGCAAAACACACCACAGATGGGTTCTCCACTAGCAATCACAAATAGCAACAGCATAAATAATACCGGTTTACAAAAACTTGATGTAATCACCAACCAGCAGTAGATACAAATCTCCAACCCACAACAAAGATGAGCACGACCTAGAGAAGAGGAACCACGAAGGTCCAGCACGTACCTAGGAGAAGGATCGCTTGATCACGAACTTCAACAACCGGCAAGGGATCGACGGCAGCAATCTTCAATCGATAGCAGAGGGCAACGCCTCTAGGGTTCCTTGGAGGACACCAAGACCATAAACACCATAAAATTCAACTCTAAGTTACAGGGGCGCCGGCCCTAGGCTATATGGCACGCAGGCCAGCCAACACACGGTCTGACTCGACCAACAACTCAAAACAGACTCGAACTCAACATAACCTGACGATTGTTTTTAATACTGTAACCGACTCGAAACGAATCTGACTATGGGACCATATGCGTTGGAAATATTATGAAATTATCTTTCCACCAAGTACTAATTCACCCTGAACGGACTCCGTATTAGGGAGATATGGTATTTCTTGTCCACGCCTGTTTGGCTGCACCAAACCGAGTCCGAACTGAACTGGAGTTTCCATATCTTGCAATTTCGTGATTGGATTAATATGAGGCCGTGTAGAACATGATAGGAAAGTATTCCGCGCCCTTGGGAAGGTCTTAGCCACCTGGATATGATTCTTAGCTTCCTCAATTTCCACTAACATTGATCCGATCTTAACATATGGCCTCGTTTCTCTTTCATATTCATCTCTCACTATATTAGACCCAACAAAAATGTTGCAAGACATGACATGACTAGCTGATAGCATTTCTGGAGTCTTCCCATGATTTGCAACAAATGAGAAAGAGCCAAACTGAATGTTCTTCTTTTCAAAAGCATTACCTTCCGAAATATATGTGAAATGACATTTCGTTTCAGAATTGATAGCTGTAATAATTTGATGAGTCATGTCCTCATCATCCTCCTTTTCTTGAAAGAAAGCCGTCCTCGGCTTTAACAAATGTTCAATTGGGTCCTTCTTGTGCACATCGTTGCCTATAGTTGTGTTAGCATCAGCAATGATGTTTGTTTCCTCCTTCTCTTCAGCAACATATGAAACTAACTTATTAGCAATGGATTTAAAAGAGCTGATAGGAGTTGTCGCATTGGCTGCCGCAACATTTGTAGCATCATTGCAAACACAAATTGCACTTGTTGGATCGTACATGACCACATCATTCTTCCTTTCTTGAAGCAAAGATGTCCCCGTCTTTGGGATAATTTTAGAGGCCTTCTTCGTTGTAGCAGCAGGAAACACTTCAGCCCTTATAGCACACTCTTGTGCTGGCTTTAGAACATGAGGCACTCCTTTATGGACAAAAGAATAATAGTTGGAGCGACTTTCATGTATGGCATTCAGATCATACTCCCATGGTCTTCTCAATAGCAAATGGCTAACATCCAGTGGTAATACATCACATTCCACTTTATTAACGTAGTTACCAACTGAAAAATTTACTCTTACCTTATGAGTAATTTTCAGCTTTCCGGCAGAATTCATCCACTTCACATGGTGTGGTGTAGGATACCTTCATGTTGATAGTGATAATGCTTGCACAAGATCCTTGCTAATGATGTTCGTGAAACTACCACCATCAATAACAAGTTTGCAGACCTTATCCTTGATCTTACATTCAGATTAAAATACACTCCATCGCTGTCCCTTTGGAGCAGCGGTGTTGTTAGCACTCTCATCCTTCTCGACCAGCAAGTTTAAGCCCTCTATCGGGGTCTCATCTTTCGACTCAATGACATTAGAACAAACTTCTTCATTCAGTTTAGGAGAAAGAAATATTTCAGCAGCAACTTTCTTTTCCTTTTTCTCTTTCCTTTCTTGAAGCAAAGATGTCCCCGTCTTTGGGATAATTTTAGAGGCCTTCTTCGTTGTAGCAGCAGGAAACACTTCAGCCCTTATAGCACACTCTTGTGCTGGCTTTAGAACATGAGGCACTCCCTTATGGACAAAAGAATAATAGTTGGAGCGGCCTTCATGTATAACATTCAGATCATACTCCCACTCTTGTCCGTACGCGCGTTAACTGCTCCCATAATTGTGGCCTTTAGGTCGCTCACAGTCTCACACACCTTCCGCAGGAAAGAATTTTGGCTTAAAAAAAAACTTCCGCAGGAAAGAATGACTTCCTCTTGAGAGAGAGAGAGAGAGTGTATTCCCTTTAAAAAACTAAAAAGATAATATGTTAGCTTATTAACATAATATGTTAGTTCATTTTGAGCGATGACATTAGGATACTTTGCTAGTTCATTATTGACCAGCGCCATAGGAATAACTTTTTCGATTCATTTTTGAAGGAAAAGTTTTCCTCACGTCGTCAGTTACAAATTGATGTAGGGAGAGGAGCTATCTTTCAGATGGTGTCAGTCAAACCAATGATCACTTGCACGCTATCAAACATCACTCCAAATCAGTATGGCAGTGTGTAAACGAATGGAAACAAAGTCAGATATTCACTAGGCCGGATCAGGAGGTTAGTCTAAAAGAGTGGTGGAACCAAACAATGGAGAAATTGATGGCTAAAAATAGGAAGCAGGTGGCATCGGTAATCATATACACTCTGTGGAAGATATGGAAGGAGAGGAACAGGAGGACCTTCCAGCAAAAGCAGGTGCAACCAACTCGTGTTCGCTCTGATCAAAGAGGAAATGGCGCTGCGGGAGCTGGCCTACGGACCAGTTCAA
This sequence comes from Eragrostis tef, assembly GCA_000970635.1. Lineage (NCBI taxonomy): Eukaryota > Viridiplantae > Streptophyta > Magnoliopsida > Poales > Poaceae > Eragrostis > Eragrostis tef. Next base: position 30,001 of record LAPY01000166.1, read on the forward strand.
AATGGCCATCAAGGATGATCATCCATCATGTTTATCTGGTCGATAGCTGGTGTTTTGTAAAATAAATGTAAAATATGTCTAACTGAAACTGTAATCTACTATTCTCTCTTAAATGAAAGAGCAGTGCTCCTGCTCATTTGTTCGAACAAAAAAAAACATCACTCCATGCTTGTACTCAAAACTAAAATCACTGCATGTGTTCCTAACAAAAAACAAATCACTGCATGTGGCAATTTAACAACGTATCCTGCAATGCACTAATAGGGGGCCGTTAATTGTTCCCTCGATCGGATCATACGGCGCAACGCATCGATCAAGAGAAACAGGATGTTGCTTTGTTCTCAAGATACATACCCGTATGCGTCAGCATTAACGAAACCCTAGCTCTCCATATGAGTACAACGAAGCGACGATCTCGAGGTGTGGATGAGCCGACAGATTGTTAATCGCGGCACTGCCATCTAGGCTAGCTTAGAACACGGCATTGATCCAAGATACATACGTGTACCGCGATGCTTTTACACGACGCAATGCTCGCCGTTGCAGGCTGCAGCGATCGATCTCCATGCATGCCCTAGCTAGCTTCATTGACATGAACGGACGGCTAGCTGCCGCTGCAACTACAGTATTGCTACAAAAATTAGTTTTGCCACGAAATTGACTGTCTTCTTGCCCTTCGGTTAAAGGTCATCAAGTGTTTGATGTAGGCCACTGTTACCCGTTTCCGTTAAACTTTAATAAAAGGTTTGAGTCTCTGATGTGCAGATTGTGAAAATCCATTTTCCTTGCCAGGAAAGAGAGCTGAACGTCCAGACCTGACAATCACCAACATGCACAATTGTACACGCTGGAGAGACTTTTTCCAACATCATCCCCTGAAAAGTGCCGACCGACCTGCACAAAGCAGTAACAATGTGCCCCCACCTCACAAGAGAATGAACACTACAATATGTCAATATAAATATTACATTAGATTATCTCCCGCACGAACTAGACGCATGCAAGTGTGGTCCACAACCCCTTACTTGCGTCCCATGACTATTGACCAGCCGCTTGCTCAATAGATCTCTTCCTGATCGTCCAGTCATGAGTGTCTGCTTGTTAGCTGTTACTAGATCCTAACTAATTAAATTATGGTCAAACTAAATGGCCGGCTACTTTTCGTTAAGAATTGATCAGATGTTCAGATGCATACACACACGATCTGTAAAGATTGCAAGAACTAATAAATACTCTGTTCACAAGTGAAGAGAGGACAAAAGACAATAGGGAAATGGACACTGATCAGACGCACGAATGGGGTGGAACTGGCACGAGAGAATATGGGAAAAGAGAAGTTTGGCGCGTTCCCTGACGACCTGCTGCTATGAACTGTAATTTGTCGACATGCAATCCGTTCAAAGATTGCATCAGTAACAGTGACAGTACAGTTGAAAGTCAGTGCGACACAAGAGACTAGTAGCTAATAATCTGGACGGGATGGAATAATTCGGGAAGGAACAATTCTCTCTGCACTGTAGATGGAATAATTTGGGAAGGAACAATAATGCTCTCAGGCGCATGTGTGTATTTTATGTAAGTACCTCTCTCTGATGTACTACACAAAGAGTGACTCTGGCTGCAATTTTTTTCCGACATGGTAATAATTTAAGGGCAAAGAAAAAAACGAAATGGACAAGCTTCACATGACATTTGGCAAAATTTTGAGAACCATATGCCTGATTAAAACTGAGGGAGTATACTTCAATATCTCTCATAGTAGAAATAAATTAATTAGCCACGGGGATTGAAATTCTTATAGCATTCATCAATAGCAAATAATACTAGACCAAAGGTGTAACAATTAGATCGATGTTGATAAGGAAAAAGAATTGATATACACATACAGTATATTCGTAGAACTCATGCCTGCATACATGCTCTATATACTAATGAGACCCCATGTTTGACCTGTCACAAACATTCATCGAAGCAGCTCGTGCAGTAGATAGCGTGAGAATCCCTCCGGCTCGCTATCAAGACCTAGGGGATGTTCGTTTCCCTGGCTAAAGTGGCTAAAATTTTAGCCAGGGGGAATATTACCATTTAGAAGTATTAAATAAAGTCTAATTTAAAACTTTTTTACAAATAGAGGCTAATTTTCGAGACGAATCTAACGAGCCTAATTAAGTTATGTTTCGCTACAGTGATGCTACAGTGACCATCTTCTAATTATGGTTTAATTACGACATAATTACCCTCATTAGATTCGTCTCGCAAATTAGCACAAGGTTCTGCAATTAGTTTTGTAATTAAACTTTAATTAGTACTACTAAATGACAATATTTCAAATGGCTAAAATCTGGCTAAAAAAACGAACAGGCCCCTACTATACTGTAGTACTAGTTTGTAGTATGGAACTTCGAGCAGGACGAGCTATCTAAATCAACAAAAAGTACCACACCAATACCAATACTGGCCAATATTTTCACGTTAATCACACCAATTTTTGCCTACATGACAGTATCAGCTATGTTTGTTGGGGTCTTCGTTCAGCTGTTTTTTTTGGGTAGCCATCAGCTTTATATGGATATGATGAGCTAAACACATCCAGTCGATGAATCAAGTGAAAATCCCTTGCAAAAAAAAAAAGATGAATCAAGTGAAAATGACCACCAGTACGTACGGAGTTTTGCGCAGCAGAGAGGCTTGTGTCTGATTACTACTCCAACTTCAAACGAGGGCCCGTCCTGGGCGGGATACCACAGCTGGTTAGCGCGCGGCGCGCGCACGTGCAGCAGCCCGCCCGTGTCATCCCCGGGTTTCAGGCCTCCTGCCGCTTCTTCTTCCATCTCACCACATAGTCGATCCATCGACAGCGACAAATCAGGATTCAATAATATTCCTTCGTTTCCGCCTGGGTCGTATTGCATCATCGCATACACAGCAATCACGTCCTCAATTATTAGCTACGTCTGCATGCATGCACGGCGGGATCGCCGGCGAGCTGCATGCCAGTTAACTATGGGTACCCACCCATCATTTCTGGCGACCGGCCGGCGGCTCCGCGCGATGAGTCGGCCGACGACCACTGCAGTACACCTGAATGTTTGCTAGCTGTTCCGTTAAATTCTTGGAGTCCAGGTTGGTTGGTCTCAGGATACCTGCAATGTGCATGCGCACCTGCTGCAACTGGCCGGTATGGCGCGGTGACGGTGCGCCGGCGCCGGCGACGACATTGTGCCGAAGAGGTGCTGCTGGAGTCCTAGTTTTAGGATTCTGGATGGCAAGTGGCCGGGTAGTGTGTGTGGTGGTACAATTTTTTTTTTGTAAATAGAGTACTACTGCATATGTATAGTGGTGGTAGAATAGCACTGTAGCTGGCTCGTCAACGGCTTAAGGCACAAGCAAAGCTGTAATGGTCCTATCTGAAACAAAACTGAAATACACTTTGTAAAGCGACTGTACACACGAGCGTGGCTATTAAACTGACGAGTTGATCAATTCGTTGACGGACTGTCTTTTATCAAAGATGATTACGTACCGGATAAAATAAAACAGAATAGCTCATAGCTGTTCACTTGGTGTAGTATACAAATATATCGCAGGTCACTCCACACGGTCTATTAACCGATGATAGTGAAAATGCGAGTGACATATGCTGGGCAAACTGAAACTGCAACGTATCCGTTTAGCGTGCTACTGTTGCACACATCTTGACAGTATAGACAGTTTGCTCGCACTACAATATACGGTCGCTTGCAAGAGCTTGCCAAGAACACAAGCAAGTCACGAATCTCATCAACGCATGCATCGAAATTTTCACTATATATCTTGATCCTATGATTGTGTCTCTGTCTCGCCCTCTTCACCAGGCGGTCATGTCTCGAAAATTGTGGGGGTTTTTTTCCCTCGAGTTTGAAACTGTAGCTTTTTCCCCCATTTTTCAGAAGTTACTGATACAAAGATTTAGTAACAAGACCAATATACAGTGTGTTTCAGTAATTACAACCCAGCAATGTGGTACGACACTACTGCAGAAATCAAGATCTCAGACGGTGCTCAAAGACGATCACAGACGGCGAAAGGCCCCGTCTGAGAAACCGCGTCTGAGATGTTGGCCAACCTCAGACGGAGAACATCACCGTCTCAAATAGACAGCTTCAGACGGTGAACAACACCGTCTGAAGTGGCGGAACAAGCACCGTCTGAAAAGTACCACTAGTTGTGGATATTCACAATTGTGTTTTTTTTGTGAAGGAATTGTGATTTATTTTAAAAACAATGAAAACGGATAAGAGTAGACAATTCAAACAAGGTAGCTGGAAAATTTAAAGTCTGAATTTAATTTAAGATTAGACACAATCCAGTATACCAGCGCAAAGTGAGCCGCAGGGACATTTGAATTTTTTACATTAGTAAGAGATCTCTACTTGGGATAAATAAATTATGTGCTAATCAATGCGATGTGTTATTTTATTGAAATATAAAATAAAGCATCATGTAGGGGTTGGAAGGAGAATAGAAACAGAATGTAGAATATTAACGGAATGGAAGAGGTTTAAGTCCCTGACTCCCACACGGCTGGTCAAAGGATGATCCAAAGTTTGGTCTCATTAGCCAAAAGAATTGTACAAGCATCCCTGTCACACTTAACAATTCACGCATGCATTCATTTCAACGATGGTAATGTGAAGAGTGATACTTATTACTGGCCAATTAACCATACATCTCTTACAAGGGCATATTTGAAAAAGATCACATTATGAAGTATGTGCAGATGGAGACATCCCGTTGCTCCTTCTGAGGCCATTTTTGTGGCAGGTCCCCTAGTCCAGAGACAACCCCCCTTCTTTCCTTTAGTACTTCCAAAACTAGCCATGACCAAATGCAAAACTCTCTCACCACTGCATACTGATCCACCCTACAGGATTTCACAGCTAAATCCCAATCAATCCTCCACAGGCCATATAAATTTTATAATCCAACTCTTGTCTGGTGGTGAGAACCCCAGATATCCCAAGTTCCCAGCCCTACCTGCTCTCTTATTTATAACTCACCATATAACTCCCTTTCCTGCAACATCACAAACACAAACTTTCACTCCCGGCTTGGCCACCCTGCTTGTCTCTAAGCTGTTGTTGTTGCTTTCAAGCAAGCTGAGCAAAACCAAACAAAAGTCAAGGATACGTGAGGTTTTCCAAGGTGAGTGCATCTATTGGATTTACTTAGGCCAGTGGGGAACTTGTCTAATCAAGATCGATGAAGTTTGAGCAAGCTTCTGATATGATTGTGATTTCTCAGGAGAAGAAGCATGCATCCAAGCGGCTCGCCGTTGTCCGTGCCGCCAGGCTTCCGATTCCACCCAACCGACGAGGAGCTCCTCTACTACTACTTGAGGAAGAAGGTCTCTTTTGAGCCCATAGATCTTGATGTCATAAGGGAGATTGACCTCAACAAGCTGGAGCCCTGGGATCTCAAAGGTAACTGGCTACTTCAACCATATCATGCAATTACCAAACCTTGTATACTGTTACTAGCTAGGGTGGGGCTAATTCCCAAGATCTATTCATGGTGCATGCAGATCGGTGCAGGATTGGGACGGGGCCTCAGGACGAGTGGTACTTCTTCAGCCACAAGGACAAGAAGTACCCGACGGGGACGCGCACGAACCGGGCCACGACAGCTGGGTTCTGGAAGGCGACGGGACGAGACAAGGCCATCTTCCTCGGCAACGCTGGAAGGAGGATTGGGCTGAGGAAGACGCTGGTGTTCTACACTGGCAGGGCACCCCACGGCAAGAAGACGGACTGGATCATGCACGAGTACCGCCTCGACGACGGTGACAACATTGAGGTGCCACCGGTGCTGGTAAGCACTAAGCACACCACTAGTAATATGTGCAGTGATAGTATTCACAGTTTGCTTAATGTTAACTTTTGAAATATGGTGTGCAGGAGGATGGATGGGTGGTGTGTAGGGTTTTCAAGAAGAAGAGCATCCAAAGGGGATTCGACCAGCAGCCGGGCATGGCCGCGGCAAGCGACGATGAGCACCAGTCTTTCCATTCCCCAGTCGGTGCAACGCAGGTGGACCAGAAGCAAGGTCTCCACTACCAGCTGATGCACGGCGGCTTCCCTGCCTTCGATCCTTCCATGCACCTACCTCAGCTTACGAGCCCTGACTCGTCGGCCGGCCCTGCATTCATGTCCGGCACGCCGCCGTTCGCCGCCATGAACCCGCCGGACATGGGCTGCTCTTCCCAGTACATGGCGAAGCTGACGGCGTCGGCGGCCGGTTGCAA